>JAFBJY010001416.1:0-142655 GCA_016801885.1 Toxotes chatareus
TCTACATGTTAAGAAGAAGCAGTTTAAGCTCCATGAGGCCAAGAAGAAGCAGCACACAGTCACAGAAAAATCAGTGACCTGACTAAGGACACAGACTCCCTCCGCCAACAACTTGGTGAAAGTAAGGAGGCCCGACACTTTCTGGGGTGTTGTCATGTTTGCACACTTGACAATAATACTTGGGTGCTTTGTAAAATATATACAATTGAGTGGAAGAAAGGCCAACATTTCACAGTGACAAGACCTTCATCAGAGCATGAGCGTTATCACCCAAACAATACACATGTACAGTTAATACCTGATAATTGACAGCAGACATATCTATCCAACTAGTGAAATCACAATTTAATGAATCAGTGAAACTAGAAATCTTAATGAATGTAAATGTTGATAAGGTATATAGGTGAGTTGTATCATACGTGAATTAATGTGCATTTGGTATTATTTTCCTATTATGTTGCATATACAGATTACAGTTGGGACAATTGCTTTATCTTCCTCGACCAACTCGTCTCCTGGTCCATCTTCTTTGTCTTCATCCTCCAGTCCATCCGACTCCTCTTCATCATCAAATACACCTGCCTCTGGAGGATCCAGCTTTTGCTGAGTGAGCAGAGAAACTCTCCACCATGAGACAGAACAACACTGGGTGTCTCTGAGAAAATGGGATTGAAAAGCAGAAATCAGTGGCTGATTACTGAGGAAATTTCAAGTCACTGAACTTCCCTTGAGAAACAGTTAAACCAATCTACTATGGAAATGGAAGGAGTGTGACATGGTGAATGATGTATGTCTGTCTGGAGCAGGCTGTTCTAAAAAACTGACATGTCAGAGAAGAAAACACGAAGCAGCTCAAACAGTTTCACACATGTTTGTACTTTCACACTCTGATATTAGCTTTGGTTTCTCTCTCTCTGTCTCGTCCTTTTAACAACCTCCTGCAGCAGGAGTCACATTAAATTTGTCACATCTGACTCTTCAACATGTTCATAGAAATGAGAAAAAATAATGAAGGTAATGTGGTTCAGTGCTGAGCCTGATAAACTAAAAAGGGTTGCATTTGAGAATAAAAAGCAGTTCAATATCATTTGGAGGTTAAAGCACATGTGTCTAAAAATGTAGTGATAATCATTAAAAGAATAAATTGTATTTGAGATGTCATCTTCAAAGAAAAAGAGAGAAAACATCAGAGGTTGAATGAGGTTTGCTTTTAAAAAAATCTGAATCTGTCTGACTGACAGCAGCAGGTCTGACATATGGAGGAGAGATGATCTCAGGCAGAGATTTTATTGATAAGGGAAATAAAAATGTGCACAGGTGCATTAACCAAAAGGATCTCATAAGAGAGTAAGAGCGCACACCCTTCTGTCAAAATCATTGATAACCCCCCACCCCTGACCGACCTGACCATGTGGTCTGACCACGTGGCCTGAGCCCCGCCCTGTTTATGACATCACTTCACACACCCCTCCCGCTTGATCCTCACCCCTTGCTCCAACATCACTTCCTACACCCCCACTAGCGGCATGAGATGAAATAAATATAAAAGAAATAGGGAAAATTTTACAACATGTTCACTTGGCCACTGGGAGCATCTCAAAAGATTTACCTCTGAGCATCAACCGTCAAGACTTTAACAAAGGTTACTCTTTGTTTGTATTCAATCACAACTCGTGAGAAGACAACGACCTTTGTCCCCATTTCCAATGGAAATCTAAGACTGGAGATGAGATTCAGAGTTCCCTGCCCCACACTACCACTCTGTTTGTATGCATTGTTAAGATTCCATTTTGAGATCAACTCTAAACGAGAGGTGCTGGTGGATTATTATTAACTAAAAAAAAAAAAGGATAATCATTTGCTGGAAAATCTTTTGCATCATCTGCTGGGTGATGTATTTTTGTGGCGATGTGGGCCTCGGACCAGCTCCCCTTGCTGACTTTGTCGTTCAGAACCCCGGCGTGCTTTATCATCAACACACATCCGTCTCACATGCTTGGTGAACACTGGCTGGCTTTAACTCTGGAAGAAAATGGCATAACCACCTTTTTTGACTCTTACCGTCTGCCCCTTGACTTTGCTCATTACCTTCAAGTATCTTACAGTTTTTGGAAGACCGATCTACTGAGATATTATACTGACAGCTTCAACCAATCGACAGCTTCAACACCCCCCGTCCACCACCTGTGGCCAAAACTGCATTTATCTTCTCTGCCAGCGTGCCTGCAGATTATCGTTTCGACATGTACTGTCTTTGTACCACCAGGATGCATCCAAAAATGATGACTGTCTCTGACTTTGTGAAAAATACAAACACTGTATCTGAAAGTCTACCCCTGTGACTCTTTTACCCACCTGAATTGCTCTTTACAAATGTTTAAGGTTTGCTACAGATGATCCTATTTGATTTATTTATTCCCCATTTTTCCTTATAAAATACATAATAAAAAAAACTGTAGACAAATACCGTGAACACTGATGAATAAAGATTTTATTGAGAAAAGGACAGAGTATGAGTCATTTTGTCATGTTTATGAGGAGAAGTTGATCATGCAGAAGGTTTTTCTGTCTTCTTGTTTTTTTATTCTTCCTCTTCCAGTGGTCTAATCCATCGTGGAAGTGGGTTGACTGTTCTTCTCTACTTGTTCTTCCCCCTGCCAAAGGCCAGGGCATGTTGTCCGTTTTGAGACAACGAAAATGTTCATAATGCATATTTTAGAATTTTTTCATAAGAACTCCAATCCACGTTAACTTAAAATCTCCCTCATTTGAACATCCAAATCCTCTTTGGCTGTCTGATAGAAGTGGAAGATTCAGGGTAATAGCCGTGAGGGTCTTTGACGGTGTCTTCAAAACTTTCCTTTTTGGGAAGGAAAGATCTGATGAGCTAATACGTTCACCTGTAATTTATCTCGAGGATTTTTAAAGAGCACCATATAATTGCTGTTTAGACTGATAGTGTGGCTGTATTTGCTTCGATGAAATACATTTTGAGTGAGCATCATGATGCTCATACGTCTATGATGTCTGTACTGTGTGAAAATTCTAACCACTTCAGGATGGTCAGAGGCCTGAAAAATAACATCGTCCAGAATAATCAATAACCTTCCACCAGCTCTTTCACAGTATCAGAAGTTGACTCAGCTCGCTGCACTCTAGGGTCTGAGTGATACCCTTGACACACATCACTACCTTTTTACTATTTCTAGTTTGGTAGGTTGTAACTTTTGGGACCAGCGGCGGTGTATATTCTTGAATGCTGTCACCTCCCAGCTCATCCCGTCAAATCCCCAGATAATGACCCAGTTCCAAGGGGACTCTCCTCTTTCACCCGAATAAATCACGCTGTATGAAGGTGTTGGTATAGAGGACCCTGTCTCTAATTGTTCCAGATACCATTACAACTTGAGGCCCGAGGCGTAGGCAGTGGTGAAAGGTGGCAGTAGAAAACATTATTGGATCTGCGGAGATACAACGCATCGTTCGTGGTATTTCCACTGAACCATAGATATTTTTTTTAAGCTGAGGAAGGCAAAGTACTTTTGCTACTTTGCTGAGCTTTTGTTGAATTCAACGCTGACCCACACCCAGGTCAACGCTCTAGCCTCATCATCGTGTTTGCAAGAGGATGTCTGATTGTTTGTTTCAGCAGCACGTGCGGCAGAGGTGAACTTACCAATTTACCTTGAGATGTTTTGTAAGGCAGTGCGGGGAAAAAGAGACAGCGAGGAGGGTAGATGATGGCGGCTGATGAGCCCAAAAGTAGTTTAAGTGGGTCATCAAAGTCTTTGGATATGATCTGGCAATGAGTGAAGGAGGTGAAGCTGCATATATACTGGCTTGATTGGAGATGGTGAGCGGGTGACAGCAGCAGGTGGAAGCAGTTGGGCTGATGAGGAGTGTGGCTGAGCAGCAGGGCAGGAGAGGGCAGAGCAGAATGTGACAGGTGAAGAGTGCGGCTAAGGATTTAGGGGCAGGAAATTGGTGAGAAACACTTTCATGCAGGCAGAAGCGATAGTCACGCTGCTGAAAGGGTCCATCCCAGTATCTTTGAGAAACTGGTTCCTGAATCTGGCACATCCCTCTAGCAGGATAGCGACATCGTTTTCTACAGTACTGCAGGGCTTCCTTTTCAAAGTCAAAAGATGCCCTGAGAAGCTGTTTCATACCAACTGTTAAACTCTGTTGGCTGATGCGCTGTCATCGTTCTACACCATTATTGTCGGGAGGAGGGTAGGGGCCGGCGTATCTCAGGTGCTCCTTTGAGCTGAAGCCTGTGATTTGAAGTATCCCTTTCTCTGTTAGCTAAAGCCTAAGAGCTTTGGGCATAGCGTTTAGAGACATGGTGAGAAAACATAAAGGAGTCAATGAATTTTAAAAAGGAAATCAGGGTCTGTGAAACTCAGAACTTTACTGCCGTGCATGATGATGTGAGAAGGTTTGTAACCCAGTTCTATCATGCAGTTGAGGATCAGGTAGCTATCAAAACCTCGTGCATTGTGAGCTATAAACATGGCTCCCTGGTAAAGAGGTCTCCTGAAATGCAGGAGAAAGTCTCTTACACAGTCTAAACTGTAAGAGGCCCTCTTTACCCTTCCACGTTTGGTGTGCACACCAAGTAAAGGAGCGTGCACCCCTTCCTTGTCAACAAACATTTCAAAATCATAAAATCAATTTCTCACCGTGCTCTGTCACGGCAGGAGAGGCTGGATGTAGCATTGGTGCTGCTCCCGTGGTCAGGCTGTTGAGGGATACTTTTTTCCCCACAGATGTGACACATCTTTACAGGACAGGTGTGAGACTTTGCTCTTTTACTGACAGGAACAGTGTACAGATTTTGCAATCCCTACATCTTTTAATCATATTGCAAGTACTGATTTGCTTTTCACCCCTCTGCTGAGGCTCTTTGTGTCTGGTAAAAAGCACAAAGGCGTGCATGTCTGCGTCCTGCTGCAGTCCTGGCAGTATACACGCCTGTGACCCTCTCCAGCCAGACAGAGCTCACAGCAGATGGGGCAGTAGCCTGAGCAGCTGTGCGTGTGAGGAGTTTTCAAAGGTCTTGTAACAATACTGACAAACATGTCTAGCACCCAGAAAACCTTTCAGATTAAGTATACCGTAGTAATGATTTTGATATAAAAGTAAAACAGAAAGATTTAATCTGAAAAGTCAGTCTCAAAATGAGAGAGAGGACGCTTCGTCTGTAGTCCTGTGAAGACCACAATTTTATTGCGTCTGAGAATATTTTCAAATTTTCCAACATCGCTAAAAGGTCACAGAAGTTTGTTTGCTCAGACCTGCGAGATGCTGCAACTCTCTCCCCTCGTTCGACAGCCTCGTTGACAGTGCCCCGGGGTTTGTGTGAGATAAGCTAGGCAGATGGCGAAGCAGGGCGATCATCACTATTGTATGCCACATACAGATGGCGTTTCTTCTTTTAGGATGATTTCACAGTCTAAAGTTTTGGGAAGTTTTCGTTTGACACCCCAGCTGGGATTTCTCACCACCTGGACAATTAATTCCAGGTTATCGTCTGAGGCAATATCTGCATTGGATTGTACTAACCTTTCTAGCAGACCCTCAAACGCAGGAAGGATGGCATCCCTGCTTTGATTTTGCCTCCTCAGACAGATCTCGGAGGATGCTCATAACATCTATGTAAAATTGTGCAAGATCGGGTACATTTTCAGGGAGAGGGGCGGCGAAGGCACATCTTATTTCCACATTGTTAAATTGTTGCGGGTCATCGTTCTGGAAGTGGATGGAGGGAAGAATCGGCTGGGATTCTAAAATTTCCCCCTCGATACGCTGGTCTCTGATGAGGATGCGGACCGGAAGCTGCATGGGCATCGCTGACGGGAGAGCTAGGGAGGTGAGGCTTTTAGAGCATTTTCTAAGGGCTGGAAATAATGTTCAGGGTTTGGAGGGTTTGTCAGCCTTGCGACAAAAGCAAAAGATGCTGGAGAGCATTTTCTAAGGGTTGAAAGTAATTCTCTGCACCAGAATTTTGAACATTTATTTCAGAAACAGGTGGAAGGTTATTCAGTTCTTCTACAATTTCTTCTAACTCTTCAGGAATCACTATGAACTCTTTATCCATTGATGTTGACGCTTAACATGGCGGAGTCTCAGATTTGCTTTTTAGACCGACGGACGGTCGGCACAAAATCCTCGGCCCCGCTGTCTCGCCTGCACACTCTCCGACAGACGATCCGCCCCCCAAAACACCGCCTCAGGGCGCCTACTAAATCTGTAAGTATTTATAGTGAGTGACCTGCATGTGACAACTCTTTGTTGTCAACAGCTGTTTTTTATGATTCAGATACTCTCTTACTGTAGTCTGACTGCGTAAGTTGAGACCTTCCAGCAGCTCTGAGTCACTTTTAACAAGAGAAACCCTCGTTAAATAATTTTTAAAATAAGACGCTTAAATGAATAGCTGAGACACCTTAGAGTCTACAACATTGCATATTGACCCTTTGATATGAAACTGTGTGATACTTTCTGCAGATCCGGACCTTCAGACATTCTGCAGAGAGTAAGGACCATGGAAGAAACGGAAAAGGACTTTGTCGCTCCTCCATTTATTTTATTTTACAACTTTGAAAGTTTGTGCTTTCAGAACTTTTATAAACACTTTTATTTATATATTTATATCGTCCTGCAGAAAATTGCTGAAGTGTGATGATGCGGGGAGGGTTTTCCCAGGGATAAGAGCATCAGAAGCAAATTGGGGAATTGGGGGTGGAGGCAGTTGTAGCAAATGGAGGAAAGAGATTTTCTCACCTTTGTGACACACTCGAATGAACAAATGCCTTGTCACGAGGCGCCTTAGAGTTTACAACATTGCATACTGACCCTTTGATCTGAAACTCAAGCACACCCAAATGTTCACATCAAGCACCCCTATTTTATTTATATTTATTTCATGTTGTCTTGAATGGAATGAAAAACAATGAAGTGGTAGGATGAAGAAAGTGATGTCAGAAAAGGGTGGGGAAATTCGGTGGGTGGGTTGTGAAGTGATGTCACAAATGGGCGGGGCTTGCACCACGTGGTGAGGGGTGGTCATAAATTAGGGGTCATAAATCACCCTTTTGACATAAGGGTGTACCCTTATTCTCTCATGTGTGTCTGAGCCAATGTTGGATAAAAATGGACTTGTAAGTAATCAAAGATAGTAACAAACTTTATCAGATGATGAGTAGTCAGAAAATTCTTGTTAAGTGGAAAAGCTTTCATTGTCGAAAAGGTCCTAGAAGAGATCTGGTCCGGCGAACCTCTCTCATTTATCCATCCAAGCCTTTTTCATTTATGTGAGAGATAGAAAGATTTTGATTTTTAACCATACCTTTGTTGTATTATCTATCCACGGTACATTCAAAACAAAAATCGTTTATACCACATTAAATCATCATCACCATCACCATCATCACATCAGGACATTTCTAAAAATTAATTGCCTCTTTGCTGGAGTAGAGCACGTCTCCATCTACCTTAGACCTCACATAGAAACTAATGCATATCATTGACAGCTTAATAACTGAAATCTGTCATGAGTCTAGACTTCCTCTTTACAAAGACTGTGAAACAGATCTACATAGTATGTCTTCACCTTCCTCCTCCTTCTCCACATACCTGTCTAGCTTGCCCTATGACAAAATTTAAAAGCGGACACTTACTCTTCTTCTGGTGGCTGTACTTTATACCACAAATAAAGAAACATGCTTTGGCCAGAAAAGGTCTACACACCTACCAAAGATGGCTTCCAACAGAGCAAAACAGAGGTGTCAAATGTACACATTCAGAGAAACTATGAAACACTGTCTCTCCTGACCACAGAAGGGACATACATCACTCCACTGCAGAGTCAAGGACAGAAATAAAAGGTTATCAGTTAAAGGTGCCATGCAGTACCCTCCACTGTGAGGTCTGCATGTCCTAAGAAGGTTGATTGAAGGAAAATTGACTTCTTATTTGGAAGCTTGAATCAAATCAAGCTTCAAATAAGAATTCCAGTCCTAAGAAGTTGATTGAAGGCAACTTGATTTCTATCTAAGCACTAAAATAAAAAGTCCAGTTGCCTCTTAGTCAACCCTTATGGAGACTGTGACCTGGATGAATTATTTTTCCTTGAACAGAGACTCTGTAACAACTATAATAATTGTTTCAGCTTACGATTTATCAGACCTGCTTTCAGAATTATTTCTTATTTCAGGCTGTCAGAGAAACTAAGAACCTCGTAAAAAGCTGCAGAGCACAAGATTGATCCTCTCTGAGGGAGCTACTGCTGTATTTTTCCCCCACACACCTCTCCACAGTGTGTATTCTCTCAAATCATAGCTGTGCAAACTCTCTCTTCTTTTCTGTGTGTGTGTGTGTGTGTGTGTGGAAGAATGTGTATTAGCATATGATGATGTGGGAAATAATACTATGTAGATCGCAATCCTCAGTGTTTGCTGCTGCAGGACCCAGAAAACTCCTCCAGCTTTTACACTGACATGGAAAGTTACCAACCACATCAAGACAGCCTTTGACAGTTAATCCGGTGGACATTGTACTGTCTATGAAAACAATGACTGTGGAAGTCAACTGGAGACTGAGAATGAGTCAGATCACTTGATAAGTGGACATGAGGAGCAGCTCATGGATCCAATAAAGCAACTTTTACATTTTTCATTCTTTCACTCCTCTTTTTCCCTTTAATACTACTTTTATTGATTGATAAATGAGGTGGATGCATTGACAGACTTAAAATTGTCTGAGGCTAGCAATAATGTTTGTCGTCACAACACTGTAGACTTATTTAAATAGAAATGATTTGTGGCTGAGACAGAATGAAACAAGGCCCTGTAACACTTTATAAACATACATCAGAGAAGAAGGAAGAAGGCTTGTGCTTACCTTGAGGCAGACAAAAGTTTAGGGTCAATTCTTTTCTCTCTCTTTCAGTTTTTCTCAGCCTTTCTCTCTTTCACTATGCATGCTCATTGATTTGTCTCTCCATTTCTCCTTAAATGTGGAAGTAAATGAAATGATTAGGACAGAGCCTGTTTGCTGGTCAAAAGACCAATAACACCTGTAGATGGATGAAACCATTTCCCTGCAGCAGATCAGAAATGTCTCTTGAAACAAGCAGAAAATGAGGAAAGACAGAAAACAGCATTTCCTTTCTCTTTCTGTGAGACTTGAAGTACCAGGTGATCATTTCATTTTCAGCTCAATACAAACTGCAAACATTTTCCAGGAAGGGAGCAACTTTGAGGAGGAACTCAAGGAAAATCAAGAAGGAGAAAGAAACATTCCCCACAGAAAACAGCAGAACTGATAATGTCTGATAATCCATCAGTCTGTAATGATGAAATGTGTCCTCACAGAAAGATGAAGTACATGAAGGATGGACAGTATTTCAGAAATCATGGATCTCCAAGATCTGAGAACCTCTGCTACGCTCTTACTCCTAACAATCACCATCAAAGCCATAAAGACAAGATGTCCCAAAGGTAAAAAAGTGAAGCATGAAAACAAAACCTGAGCAGCTCATTAGTTACACTTCACTTACACTGGAGATCCTGCATCAGAGCATGGAGCATCTCTAAGTGAAGAGAACAAACTGTCCATTCAGAGACAGATACATGTATTAAACCAATATATTCTAAGACACGTTCAGATGGACTGAAGTGGTCCAACATGTCTGAATCTGGTCCATGTCCATGACTCATTTCTCATAGCTGTGTTCTTCTCCAGATGTGCCAACATATGTGTTGTTGATGAGCTGACAGATGTTTGTTTGATAAACATCATTGCATCCTGAACATATTTGGTGTTGTACAAACCTAATGACCAAACCTGATATTTCCATCTTAACCTGTAAAGTCTGCTCGTTAGCTCAGTAGAACTGAAGGTGTTTTAGATGCAGTTCTGCAGCTAAACAGAGGTTTAGCAAAGATCATAGTCTGGTTTAATACAGAAAGAGTTCAATTCAATTCAATTCAATTCAATTCAATTTATTTATATAGCGCCTTCCACAATCAAAATTGTCTCAAAGCGCTTTACAGAGACCCAGAGCCTGACCCCAGAGCAAGCACTTAAGGCGACAGTGGCAAGGAAAACTCCCTTAACAGGAAGAAACCTTGAGCAGAACCTGGCTCAGATGGGGACCCTCCTGCCGATGGCCGGGCTGGGTGAAAGGAGGAAAAGGAGGAAGATAGGACAGCTAGGAATGGAGGAGAGGGAGAAGACATGCAGCATAATACAGACAATGGGTTAGTGGGTCAGTATTTACATTACAGTTAGTGAACAGTTATTGGATAATGTGTGCTCAGCAGATTACAGTTATGAAACAGAGCACAGAGGCAAAAAGCTGTCATGACTGGTAATTATTTACATTACAGTCTGCAAAGAATATTAATCAAATATTTATCTGTAGCAGAACGGAACATTAAACGTGTTAGAAATGGATCATTGTAAAACAATAAACAGCAGCAGGTGGGTGGAGCCAGGACCATAGGACATGCAGCTCCGAGCCAGAGGTACCTGCAGAAAGCTGATGGTTTCACTAAAGACACTGTTTTAATCACACGAGTGAAACCACAAGAACAAAGTGGTTGTATCTCCAAACACAGCTGATATTTTGGTTCATGTATGTGCAGCAGATAAAGAGCAGAGTAAACAGCTAAAGACAGAGTTAGAACTGAGCAGGCTGATGTGTGTAGAGTTGTGTGTTCAACTTGCTGCAACATTCACATTTCTACATTCAAGACTCATAAAAATGTCCTAGGTTTTATAAAATTGACTCCTTCTACCTACTAAAGATTTACCAATGACTCTATGTATGTACAGAAAAGTTTCCAAATAAGTTACAATGATTGGTAATAACTTCCAGTTGTCAATGTATATATCACCATGAACACAAAACTTTCATTTTGGTTTCAAAAGGGAACATATTGTTTGGGATGTAATATGAACTTGACTGGGGCCACAAGAGACAAGGAGGCGTGGCTTCCAAAACCACAGAGCAAGCTTTCCAAACAAATATGCCAGAAGGTGGTGAGCTGGAAATGTGCCATCTAAAATCAATATACTCCTCGTTCTAACAGATAATGTTTCCATTTGTGGAGTGTGCTCACATTAAGCCATGCTGTGAGCCACTACTATCACTGAAGCTGTGTGCTGGAGAGCATGGCAAGTGTTTCTTCCACTTTGCTGCACAGCAAACTGATTTGTTCATCTGAACCACCTAATAAGTGATGCTTCTAACTCACTGAGAAACACATTTAATTTTCTTACAGCCTTTTCCTAGTTCACAAAAGAAAACAGCAAAAGTTTGCTTTGCATAAAGTATTATTTATAACAGCGCTGTGATGTGGCTTGAAACCAATCAGTAAACAGTGAAATAAAGGTACATATCTGAAAGTCCAAACTGGAACAGAGGAGTAAAAATGGCCCCCAGACCACAGAGGTTCAGGTAGAAGCTGCAAAAGGGTCTTGAGAGCTGAAAGCAGAGAATTAAGGAATAGAACTTTCTCTCTAGTCTACTAGCATAGACACACAGAAGTGTAGCGACACACGGAGCCTAACTAAAGGGAGGGAGAATGTCATAGGTTGGCAGTAGTCCAGCTCTGCTGCTAAGCTGGGACCAACACAATTAGAATTTGGCACCTTTACCCCTGCCTTAACTCCTGTGAGGCTGTAATGGAAATGCATGCCATCCCAGTTTATGTACTAATGGAAAAAGCCCATAATATACTACTTTTCAGAGGCACCTCTGTAACAACCTTAGAAACACAGCATCTACCACAACATCCTAATTCACTTTCCCATAACAGCCCAGATACCTCTGGCTCCACCTGATTCCTGTCGCCATCTCTGGACTGTCATAATAAAGGCATAAAATCCCCAAATCCTTCAGATATGCTCATTCCCATTTCCACATTCAAAGCACTGGTGTTTGATCCTAATTCTTCCTGCTGTCCACTTACTACAGCTGCCAGGATCCTTCTTTAAACTATTTCTGTGGAAATGATAGGCCACAAATCCACAGTCCTATTCTCGTGCAGAAATAGTAATTCCAAAATTCATGTGTGTTAAACAAATAAAGTGTGTATCTTCAAATGTTTGTCTTTTAGTGCAGAATTTCACTCTCTGTGAAACCATCTCTCACACAGCTTTGCAAGGAAACATTAGGTGTAGAAACACAAAGGAGAATTTTGGACTAAAATACCTAAATAGAAACTTGATCTACTCAGACTGTTGAAGCCTCATGTTTGTTTCTTTTCAACTCTAGAAGTCAACTCTTCCACAAGACAGGACTGCGTTTCCTCCATCATTTCCATTAGAATTTCTTTAGAAGGATCTTGTTATAGACAGTACAAACTTCCTAGAAATCCTTTCCTTTAACACAAACTACAGTGCATCACACCAAAACAAAGTTAAGAAGTTGAGCAACCATGAGGAATATCTACAATCATAATCCAACATTAAAACAATTAACATGTATGACTTACAGAAAACCTTGGAGCTGATCTGGACTTTCCTAGTTTCCTCTTGTGTAACCTTATTAGTTCTCCCCTTCCTTGTCAATATTGTGCAGAAATATCTGAGTGCTTCTTTCTTCCTAAATCATGAGCAAATTCTGTTCCAGTCAACTGTTTCTGCTCCTATTTGACTTCTGAACTTGTCTCTGTGGCTGTGTCCACTTGCAGCTAGTGAGCATCAGACTGTAAGATGTTGATACATCAAAGGCATCAAGGACACACACACACACACACACACACACACACACACACACAAACACACTTCTTGTCTTACTATAGATTGTGAGAACACATGTTGCCATAATACATTCCCTTGCTCCCTTAACCCTAACCTTAACCATATCATAACTGAAAGCCTAACATTAGCCAAAACATAACCCTTACTAATGATAATCAATCTTCTCCAAAATACCAAATGAATTACAACAATAAGCACTCAGGACCATTCAGCTGGGTTGGTGAATTCAGCACCAAGGACAGCAACAGCTGAACTATTACACAACTACATGTACTAACACAGCAAATTCTGAAATTACTAAAATCTGAGTCCAAGAGCAAAAGAATTAACAGAAGAGTTACATTTCAGAGTTTATTTTATAACTCTGACTACAGTTTGTGTTAAGAGTGTACAGGCGGCCGAGCTGAATTTTAGAGTTTATTCCCTGGTGTTCAGGATCTGGTTTCTTTCCCTGTCCCTGGAGTTCCACGGCGCTTGTTGTAACGGCGGCATGAGCAGCTGTAAAGAACGTCGTCTAAAAGGCTGGTAAGAGCATGATTTTTATCAGAAAGGTTCTTTAAATGTAGCGATGTTTTGTCATTGTTCTCACTTTATCTACTTACACTTGTGCACCATAATGACTACTGTGAACTTGATCATTGAGCGTAACCCCAGTGCTTTTACTCCATTATTTGAAACAAGTAGCTCCCGCAGCATTAGTTGGATTTAATTCTTAGAGTGTAATAAAGATGTAAACATTTTTTGTAATGTGGAGTTGTTATGGTATAGTCAAGCAAGAAGTTTCACTTATCCAGAGACTACAACACCAGAAAGTCACAGATCAACAGGGAGCAGAATTGGATGAGGATGTTTCAAAGATCTGTGTTTTTCATCTACAGTGATGATGGTAGGACATTTAAAAAGTCATATTTTACTGCACTTATATTTTGGAGAGATTTGTATCTTGACACAGACAAAAATATGTATGATTGTGAGAAGTGAATGATAAAATTCAAAAAGTACAGTATTTAATCCAGTTCATATTAAGCTGTATGTGTTTGTCTGCATTTCAGACCTCCCATCTACTGAAGTATCTATAGACCTATTTGATCGTTTCAGGCCCTGACGGAATATGTGACCCTCACTACTTGTAGTAAAAAGCAGAGAGTTATAGGCCAATGCTAATGTGTTTGTCTTTGGACAGAGTAATATCAGCCAAGAATATGATATAGTTTTAATGTACTGGACTTTTAGATTTTATTTACCTTATACTTGTGTGTGTGTTTGATCTTCAGATATAAGTGTCCTGCAACAAGGGTGTGAAAGGCTCCTCCTCTCAAGTCAGTGAGATGCACTGTCAGTCTCAAGCACTTTAAGCAGAGAGACACAGAGTGATTCTGGATGCCAGCCTTTGATGGACAGTGTGGCACTGCTTGTATACAACTAGATTTTAATCATTATTTATTAGACATAGTTCCTAAAAATGCAAGTAATATGTACAGGTATTAGATAGAATGTGTTTGCTTACAACATAGAAATAAAATTGTGATGATTGTAAATATGTTTATAATGTTTTCTTTTTAGAATGTAAGCAAATTCTTACTTCAAAACTCCAACAGAGATGACTGTGATTAAAAGAGTATGTGAGAAGAGACTGGAAGTTTGAAAATATTACACCACACGGTTACTAGTTAATATTATTGTTGCTCACATACATGGAAAAGAAGGTAAAGAGGCTTCTACTGTATCCTTTTATAAAAATGTTTCCCTCTTACAGGAGAGCTGTTAATGCAAAGCAATGAAGGTTCCATGCCCTTAGGATTGTTTCACTTTTCCCATCTTTGAAAGACCCATACTCCAAAAATGATATGTAAGTTTAACTCCTTGTTTTGCATATAAAATAACATACAGTATTTCGTGCTTTTTTTCTTTCAGGAACTTCCTATGATATTTCAAAAGCAACAAAGGCTTTCTTGGAGTGGCGCATGTTATGTTATGTGCCGTAATGTTTCAATATGTAATGTTTTACAGCAGGGGTGGGCAAACTGTTCCACAAAGGGCCAGTGTGGCTGCAGGTTTTTGTTCCAACCAAGCAGCAAGTACACCAGACTTGACTCATTTAATCAACTGATTTCCAGTCTTCAGACAGTTGATTGGTCACACTGTGTGCTCTTCATTGGTTGGAACAAAACCTGCAGCCACACCGGCCCTTTGTGGAACAGTTTGCCCACCCCTGGTTTACAGTAAAGTACTGATACTATTACACAATGAAATGAAAAAAGGGGGCAAGGTGAGACATACAATAGTCTGAAGCTCACCTACAATTTACAATATAAAAGTGATACAGATGGTAAAGTCAGTTTTTTCTGCAGGAAAACTCACTCTTCTGAAATCTGTTTTTTGAAGATAAAGCTTTCTGGATTCAACTACTCTGATCTCCTGTATTTGATTGACTGTGAATTTCTTCTCAACTGAAGACTTGAATACTTAGAAGTTTTGGAAGAAAAAGACTTAGAAGACAGAAGGTAAAAGGAAGTAAGGTGTGGTGCATCAATCCCCTTCTTCAAGGTCAGCTCTAGCAGGCGCTGTACCCATGTCTGTCGCGGGACCTGAAAGGCGGAGTCAGGAGACTCAGAGGAGTGACCAGATGTGGCTGTTCATCCAGGCTTTCTGATTGGAGGGAGTCCTGGATGGATCTTTTTGTTGTCACATGATGCAAGAGGAACACAGTGTAGTTCAGTTCAGCTTCTGTGTGTTCAGCCAGGTCCTCATGTTTTGAGGGCTGCCACTCTGTTTGTGAGAAGCAGTCTGAGAGCTGAGCAGGTGCATCCAGCTCCAGCACTGCTTCTCACAGACAGATCAAGGAAGCACATACACCCTCTCCCCACCTGACTCCACCCACACTGAGCTTGACTGCTGACCAGGTGAGAAGACAGCTGAACAGACTCCATGCAGGCAGGTCTGCAGGCCCAGATGGCGTGAGCCCATGGGGCCCTGAAGACCTGTGCCCCCAGCTATGTGGAGTTTTTCATTATGTCTTCAACATGAGTCTCAGTCTTCAGAGGGTCCCAATGCTGTGGAAGACGCCATGCCTTGTCCCTGTACCCCAAGCGCGGCGCCCCTACACCTCAGGGATTACAGGCCTGTTGCACTGACGCCACACATCATGAAGACTCTGGAGAGACTCATCCTGGAGCAGCTCCTGCCTATGGTCCAACCATTGATGGACCCCCTTCAATTCGTCCTACCAGCCCTGTCCTCGGAGTGGGATTTACGCCATCATCTACCTGCTCAATAGAGTCTGCAACCACCTGTGCCCCACTAGTGTCCTGGATTGTGGACTACCTGACTGGCAGACCCAACCACAGTACGTGCGCTTACGGGCGCTGTACGATCAGACAGAGTGGTCAGCAACACGGGGCTCCGTGAGAGGGACCGTCCTCTCTCCTTTCTCTTCACTCTCTACACATAGACTTCCCAGCTACTGCACAGAGACCTACCACCTTAGAAGTTTTCTGACGACTCTGCTGTAGTAGGATGTATTTCAGGTGGTGATGAGAGTGAGTGCAGGACGGTTGTGGACAACTTTTATCCACATGGAGAAAGAGAAACCACCTGCAGCTCAATGTGATGAAGACAAAAGAACTCTGTTTTTCTGAGGCAGCTAAGGTCCTTTAACATCTGCTGGGCCGATGCTGCGGATGTTCTATATGGAGTCTGTGGTGGCCAGTGCCATCCTGTACGCTGTTGTCTGCTGGGGCAGCAGTCTGAGGGGTGAAGGACACTAACAGACTCAATAAGATCATCAAGAGGGCCAGCCTCATGTTGTAGGGAGGATCTGGACTCACTGAACGCACAGTGTTGGAGAGAGAATGTTGTCCAAAGTTAGGACAATATTGGACTCTCCTTCACACCCCTCTCCACCATGTGCTGCACAACAGAAGCGACCAAGAAATCATTCCTGCCTGCTGCCAATCAAACCTTATATAACTGTGGACTGTAAGAATCACGGACTTATTGTATACTGTGTACGTTATTTTTAAACCATCAACCTGAACCTCATGCACATATTGCAAATATTAGGATGTCTTATCTTTTCTATTTTTATATTAGTTGTATATATTGTTCTGTTTGATATTATTAGCTATTACAATATTTTTGCTTGATTTTCATTATACTATACTTGTATTTTGTTCTGTGAATGTTCTCATTCATCCAGGACTATGACCTGGATGAATGAGAACATTCACAGACATATTGCTGAGAAATTTGGGTTGGATACCCTAAAAGCAGTGCGAGTAGAATATGAAAGGGTGGCTCGGAAAATCGCAGACCACAGAAACCACTTACGGTTTAGCCTGAGGTGCAGGCAAAATAGGCTCATACCAACAGCCTACAGTTAAGCTCCACAGTGAAAGGACACAGAGCCAATAAGATTCTGGACAAGGCTCAAAATCACCTCTTGAACGAGAGAGTGAGGCAGGTCCTATTCACCATAGAAAGGCTCAAAGAAAAAGCTGACCTTCTTTTCAGAAATTTGAAAACACTCTTACCAGCTGCGTTGTTCAAAAAGGTTGTTGAATTCACTACTTAGAGCCCAACTAGCCCAACATACCAAGGGCAAAGAAAGGCAGAAAAAGAAATTTTGCAAACTCCAAAACAAGACAAATAACTCAAACATAACAGAAACCTCTAAGGAGGAACAGGAGGCAAATAAACTTACTTTGTCCGCCAGACGGGTATTTAATATTCTGTAGAATTAAGGTTATTTTAATGTTTTTAAGTTTCAGTTGCCAGTAATTTTAACAAAAAGCTTGGTGAGAGTCGTTGGGTTTCTGTTGCTGTGGTGTACACTACGTCCATTTTTTGACCGTTGCTTGAGTGTATATATGCAGCGATGCATGTGTGTGGGGAGCTTGTCCAGTTATCGACGCTTTAAATGGGTTTGTGCAATAGTAGTCTTGTGTGTGTGTGTGTGTGTGTGTGTATGTAGTAAAAATATGTGTTTGAGATATAGGGATTGTATCAGTTTAATGTTTCACCTGGGATCAATTACTTGTACTGTGATGCTTGAGGGACGATATTAATTAATTAATTAATTTTACATTTACTTGCATTTCATGTAAGACATTATATATCTATACATATATATTTGTTTTATTTTATTTGAGTTACAGAAGAATGCTTTATGTAATTTATTGTCAAAAGCTTGATCACAAATGCCAAGCAGGCAGTTTTGAAAATAAAATGAGCGCCAGCGAATACGCTACTCAGTGTCCTCCTTCCTTGACCCACAGATTTGTATACAGTGCTGATCTGCCCTGTGTGGATCTTTGCCGGGCCGATCAGATTCTAGGTCTGGCACCTGCAATAAATTAGAGAACTGATCCCGGGATCGTAATAGTGTTGTTGCCTCAAAGGAAATTATTATTGCGAGTATCACGTGAACCTGTGTCCAGCTTTCAGGGAAGGCTGCAAACCTGAGCGTCATCCAGGGAGCAGAGAGGCCATCTGTGCAACGTCAATATGGCTCCAGTCACTGTCACGGCGGACACTGATTTTTACAATCCAAAAAGAGACTTTTCCAGTTTGAATTCAAGTCAAGCTGCTGAGGGTTGCCAGTTCAATTGATGGCAGCGACACACCTTGCAACGTTGAGGACCTGGAGGAATCCAGAACTGCACGATCTGATGGATGCCAATCATAAGAAGTGAAGAACTGAGTGCCCTGAGGATGAGGTTGCATGGCTCAACCCTGCATCTCGACGACCTGCTGCATGACCTGCTGGAGCTCTAGAGACTCAGGCTGGTTGGAAACTAAGCCAGGCCAACTCCTCGAGATGAGATGCTGCCAGCCTATCATCAGGAATGCCCCAACCCTTGATCCGGACCATAACCTTCAATCCAACCTCCTCTCTCCCAAACACTCACACATCCATCTCCCACATTCCAAGAAGAGACAGTAACGCATTCCAACAGGAAGTTCAGCTGCTAGAAAGGCCCGCCAATCCACCAATAGCGGGTGTGGGAAGCTCCTGTCACACAGGAGTCTCCTGTCCAGTGAGGAGAGACTCATGGACTAAGGCTGAGTGATGTAGCAGCCCTGCTCCCGCGTAGAGAGTTTGGTTACACAGTGGTCAAATTTCTGATGTTGGTCTGTGACATAGGTCATACAGTAACTTACCAAAAACAGATTGATGAAGGGGTTCGAAGAAGGTTTCACAGAGTCTGAGGTAATTCAGACTTCTGATTAAGATTATAAAACCTGGTACCTTCAAAGAGATGTTGTCTAGCAAAGATAACTTAAGTGTTGATGAGCTAAAATGCTTTCCCAGTGATGTGCAAGCATCAGGACAAAAAAGTAGTACTGAGCTTTTTCCAAGAGTTAAGTAATGCTAAACAACAAGACAAAGAGCCCACAGCAGTTTCTGTACAAAGTAATGGGGCTAAAACAGCAGTTTCTCTTTGATCACAGCAACCTGGTACAGTAGTCATCTATAAAAAAGCTCGTCCAAAGGTATTATTTTTACACACCTTTACTAAGGGTTAAATAGAGAAAACAACAAGGTGAATGACCTCGTGGCCATTACCACAGACCTGCAGGTTAGTGATGACTTTCCTTATGTAATTACTAAGTCTATTAGTAGAGGAACACAAAGACAAAAACGAGAACTTGGTACAGTGGCAAAAACTCGACCAACAACTGTGGAGCACAACCTGTTGACAGTGAGTTACAAGCCAATCGTGATGCTATTAGAGAATTGACTGCACAAGTGACTTCGCTGACCAAACAATTAACCCACCTTAAGGTGAAACCCACTGATGGTGTTGTGATTAGCGATCCTCCTTCACCCTTAGAGTCCATCCTCAGACATCATCATCTGGGACCGAGGGTAGATGTAAGAGTTGTATGTTGTTTCATAGGAAGAACTGTTCTCATTGCTTTGTTTCAGTCCAAACTGGGCATCGAAAGCCATTGGTTGTCTGGTGCAAGAGTTTGTGGGAAGCGGGCTGAGGTCACTGGAGGGGGGGCAGCTAGTGACTCTAATAACCAAGAGCCTCAAGAACAAACTGGTCATTCAAAAGAGTACAGCAGTGCAAATGTAAATAGGGAGAGTGAAACACCAACTAAGCGCTGAGCACAGCTTATAGGTAAGCCGGGCGTATGGTTTCCTGTGCCTCTAATGGTGTCCCTCTCAAAGATGCTGCTTGACTCCAGACTCAGAAAGCCACAACAGTGGGGGAAGACATGGATGGAGGAATTCGCTTCCTAACGTTCCAATCCAGCAACTTGAGTCTCTTCTCCTGTGACCAACCTTTAGAGGTATCGACGGTAAATGGTACAGATGTTCCTTGCGTCGGCTGGGCAGATGTTTAACTCCAGATCTGCAGTAAGAACTATGGACATGTTACCACAGGCAATTAAAAAGCAATCAGCCAAAAACTGTCTTAACTGTCCCCTTTAGGGCAGTAATGTTACAGTTGAGATAATCAAACAAAACAAAGAGTTAGCAGATGAGACTGATATTTCGCTTTACTCAAAGAAGCTCTAAATGTCAGTGATAGTATGGTGGAAGCTTTAGTGTGCACTCTAGATGTTACCCTCAGGAGTTGGCTCCGAGTGTAGTGTGAGGGACAGGAAAAGAGGTGTAATCGTTCCAGCAGGATGATTTTTGAGGTAGATGTAGAGTTAGAGAATGGCCAATGGTGGTACAGTGGGTCTTTGAGCCTAGCTTAGAGAGTAACTATCTCTGATAGTTTAGAGCTGTTCCCAGCTCTAGTGGATGTTCCAAGTGGGTTCACAAAATTGTGAAAATCCCCATACAGAACTCTACAAGACATGACATCTATTTGGCAAAAAGAACAGTTCTAGGTACATTGGAAGAGGTTAGTGAGACTAAGCCAGTTCACTGCTTGCCCTCTTCTCACCCAACTGTAAGTGTATGTACTGCCCAGCTAAATGCAGGCAAACAGGCAGAAACACAAAAACAGAGGTGGCACCCACCTGTTGATGTGTCACATCTTGAGGAGCATGAGCAAAAGATTGTCAGGGACATGTTGTATGAGGAATCAGACGTGTTTGCTCAAAATGACTCGGACATTGGGAGTATCCCAAGTTTGCAATTACAAATCCATCTTAAGGATGAGACACCAGTTCAGACATCTTACAATTCAATTCCTAAACCTTTGTACAAAGAGGTGAAGGAATATATTCAGAACTTGCTTGACCATGGTTGGATCAGGAAGTCCACTTCCCCTTACTCGTCTCCAGTGGTCTGTGTCAGAAAAAAGGACAAGACATTAAGGTTGTGTGTTGACTTTCGTGGCCTGAACCGCAAAACCATACCCGATCGGCACCCCTTCCCCCGCATCCAGGATCTGCTGGATAACCTGGGAGGCTATTCATGGTTTTCAATACTAGACCAAGGCAGTGCATACCATCAAGGTTTTGTTGATGAGAACTTCAGGCACATGACTGCTTTTAGCACGCCTTGGGGGTTGTATGAGTGGATTCGCCTCCCGCTTGGCCTCACCAACGCCTCCAGCAGCATTTCAAAGATGCATGGAAGGAGTTCTTGAAGGTCTAAGGGATGAGTGTTGCTCTCCATATTTGGATGACGTGCTTTGTTTTTCTAAGACGTTTCATGACCATGTGGATGACTTGAGGCGAGTGCTCTGCCGTTTACGTGAGAATGGTATTAAGCTTCGCCCAAAAAAGTGTGAGCTGTTCAAGAGAGAGGTTAGGTATGTAGGACGTCTAGTGACCAGTGAAGGTGTGCAGATGGATCCTAGAGACCTTGAAGCTGTTCATCATTTGAGAGACAGAGAACCAAAAACAGTAGGCTAAGTGAGGGCCCTCTTAGGGTTTCTAGGTTATTACCGAACCTTCATCCAGGACTTTTCTAGGCTAGCCAGGCCACTGTTCAAACTCATAGAGAACCCTAGTACATCTAGCCAGAGTGACTCCTGGCTAGACTTAACGGACAAAGTCCAAGGGCTCAAGGAGTAACCAGGTGCCTTCCAAAACACCAGTTCTGTGGACATCAGAGCACAGTGCGGTGGTGTCACGCCTAGTGGACATGCTAACTAGCTTCCCCCATTCTGGCATACCCAGACTTTGACTTGCCCTTCATCCTCCACACTGATGCCTCAAATGAGGGCCTGGGGGCCGTGCTCTATCAGCAACAGGGAAACAAACTCCGTGTCATTGCTTATGGTTCCAGAACGCTCACGCCGGGCTGAGAAAAATTACCATCTCCATTCCGCAAACTTGAGTTTCTGGCTCTCAAGTGGGCCATTTGCGATAAATTTAGAGATTACCTCTATTATGCCCCCACCTTTACTGTGTACACGGATAATAATCCTTGGACTTATGTTTTGAGCACAGCCAAGTTGAATGCAGTTGGACATCGATGGGTAGGCGAGCTAGCTGACTTCCATTTTACCATCAAGTATAGACCAGGCAAGTTTAACACAGACGCTGACACCCTGTCACGGTATCCAGTGGAACTTTGTGATCACTTGAATGAGTATACTGAGACAATGACTCGGATGTTATCTCTGCCATCTGTCAGGGTGATAAAGCTATGCGTGATAGCGATGTGCCATGAATGGCATGCTGCAGGTGCATTCGGATGCAGAGGACACACCGTCTGAGGGTATATCAGTTATCACCCCAGAGAGCATGAGGGTAGCCCAGAGGAAGATGCTTCTATCTGTAAGGTGATAAATTTAAAAATAAGAGGATGGAATCCAAATGACAAAGACAAAAGACAAATGAACCGGGAGACACGCAGACTGATACATGAGTGGAATAGACATTAGACAAAGGGATATTGTACAGACAGACAGAAAACGGACACAGTTGGTACTTCCTAGTAAGCTAAAGGCGACTGTACTAAAACAGTTACATGACAATATGGGACATATTGGTGCTGATAAAGTCATCCACTTGGCACGAGAAAGATTTTACTGGCCCTTTATGCAACAAGAAATTGAAGACTATGTCATTCGCCAGTGCCATTGCATCAAGCAAAAACAGCCACACATCCCAGAGAGGGCACCGATGGGTTCAATAACAACCAGTGTGCCTTTTGAGCTCGTCTCTGTTGATTACCTCCATCTTGAGCCAAGCAAAGGTGGCTACGAGTATATCTTGGTCTTAGTAGATCATTTTACTCGTTTTGCACAGGCTTATCCCACCAAGAACAAGTCAGGCAGAACTGCGGCCGAAAAGATCTTCTATGACTTTATTCCGCGCTTTGGGTACCCTGAAAAACTCCATCACGACCAGGGTCGGGAGTTTGAGAACAGTCTGTTTCAGAGACTACAACAGCTGGCAGGTATCACCAACTCTCGAACTACCCCTTACCACCCGCAGGGGAACCCCGTCGAGCGTCTGAACAGAACACTACTCCAGATGCTTCTTTTACAATGCAGGAGAAAGAAAAAGCTGAGTGGAAAGACCATCTACCACACATAGTCCACGACAACTGTACAAGACATGAAGGAACGGGCTATTCCCCATTCTTTCTTCTGTATGGAAGAGCCCCACGCTTGCCTGTTGATTTGCTCTTTGATCTAAAACCTGAGCAAGAACCAGAGTCCAGACAACAGTATGCACAGAAGTGGGCTTCTCGCATGCAGGAGGCTTACAAGATCGCGGCAGAGAACAGTTCCAAGAGTTCAGCTAAAGGGAAGAAACAATATGATCGTCATGTTAAAGGTATAGTGCTGCAGCTTGGTGATCGGGTGCTGGTCAGAAACTTGTCAGAGAGAGGTGGCCCAGGCAAGCTGCGTAGTTACTGGGAGAAGAAAGTTCATCGTGTTGTTGAAAAGGTTGGAGAAGGACCTGTGTACAGAGTTCAGCCAGAAACTGGAGACCAGACTCTCCGTGTCCGCCATCGTAACCTTCTGCTACCTGTCAATGACTTACCTTTGGAGCAGGATGAGCAAAGTCCAGGTGCAGCCAAAAAAGATGAAACACAATACAGACAATAAAAAAAAGCAGAAACAACAGTGAGACACAAGGAGAGGAGTTTGAACTTTCTGAGGAAGAAGAGGAGTATACCTATTATTTTAGGCCCACACTTCAGAGAATGAGACCCCCACCGCCTCAACTAGAACAGCGTCACCGACTCAGTGCAGCAGCTCCAGAGTTCCAGTCAATGAGGCATGCTACAGAGACAGTTCAAAGACACCAGCAATATGAACCTGATCCAGTTATGATGCCCAAATCAGCCATGGTGCCAGAACCAGTGATGGTGTTTGAACCTGTACAGGTTGTGGAACCAGCTGCTACACCACCGGTGGACTTGCAGGAGGAACCAAGTGATACTGGGGAGAACATAGGGTCAGAAGACCAGGTCGACAACCGTGAGGTTGCTACAGAGCAATTGGAATCACCAGAGGTGGCGCCTTCTCTGAGGAGGTCGACCAGAATACCAAAACATCGGGAATTGCTCACTTATGAGCACCTGGGACAGCCTTCATATGAGCCCTGGAGGCCAGGAGCAAATGTAATGGCGGTTTGTGTTCCTTATTCTGTGCCCTGGTACCACTATGTTCCTGACCCTTGTTATTATCCCACTCTAATATGGACATGTTAGACTTGTGACAAAAGACATGATTGATAAATATAGTTGTAGTAATGACAATGATGGTATGTTGACTATTAGACTTTTACATTTTGAACATGAACACAACTTATGATAGTTCAAGATGTCAGGAGACATCTCTTAAAGCGGGGAGAGTGTAATAGGTTGAAAAAATGCCATATAAATAGTATTAAAAAAAATAAAAAACACCCTTTTTTTTTTTTTTTTGTTAAATCATTAAATTTCTTAACACTGTAAAGGGTTCCATTCTTCAGCCTTGCTTGAGGTAGATGTACTATATTAAGCCAGGAGATGACGGTGTGGTGTAATTAAACAAGTGGGGAGGGAGCTCCGCGCAGGCACGGTTAATCATCGAGCGCCAGCGATTTCACGCTAACAGTCCTCCTCCTTTGACCCACAGGTAATGCAAATTTTACTTTTCATCGTTCAGTGTATGTACATGAAGGTAGGAGTGTGAATGTTTAAAATGATTTGACATGTTTGGGAGATGCATGTGGTGACGAGTCTCGGCTTTGTTGTGTTTTGCCAGTAGCTTTAGTAACTGCGTTACTGAAAACGTATTTTGTTCACGTATCGGTATTTAATATTCTGTAGAATTAAGGTTATTTTAATGTTTGGTTACAGAAGGAATATTGAACGTCTCTGTATAAATTACAACAAGATGGAGTAATTGGAAAAACATCAAATTCACAAGAGAAGATGTCAAAGATAACCACCTACCATTCCTGGACTGTGACGTTCACCTTACTGAGGACAGGAGCCTCCACATTGGGGTATACAGGAAACCCACACACACCGATCAATACCTACTTTTTGACTCACATCATCCACTGGAGCACAAACTGGGAGTTATCAGAACCTTGCAACACAGGGCTGACAACATACCAACCTCCACTCGGGCCCAAGCAGAAGAACATAAGCATATAAAGGGAGCTCTGAAAACTTGTGGCTATCCGAGTTGGTCGTTTGGCAAGACAACACGTTCCAGAAAGAATACCAACAGGGAGGATGCTGAGAATATGGAAGATAAACGCAAAAACATTGTCATTCCATACGTGTCTGGGGTCTCAGAGAAACTCAGGAGGATTTTTAACAAACATCAAATTCCTGTATGTTTCAAACCCAGCAACACTCTCAGACAGAAACTGGTACACCCCAAAGACAAGATACCACACAATCATAAAAGCAACCTAATATATGCGGTCAAATGCAGTGAGGAATGCAAGGACCTATATATTGGGGAAACTAAACAACCTTTGAACAAACGCATGGCCCAACACAGAAGGGCTAACTCCTCGGGTCCAGTCTCAGCTGTCTACTCACATCTAAAGGAAAAAGCACACTCCTTTGAAGACAGCAATGTCAAAATCCTGGACAGGGAGGACAGATGGTTTGAGAGAGGAGTCAAAAAAGCCATCTATGTGAAAGTGGAAAAACCATCACTAAACAGAGGAGGAGGTCTGCGACACCACCTATCCCCCATTTACAATGTAGCCCTTTCATGTGTACCCAGGAGAGTAAACAACTTCTGACGACTCTCAACGAACGTCATCCACCAGGGACTCACCTGACCCTAACGACTGTCGTTCACATGAGACACAAACTAGGTCACATGAGCCTGACGACTGTCGTTCACTGGGGACCACAACAATGGTCAGGTGAAACCAGTACTTTCACAGGTACTTTGGTGGTCCCACCCACAACAGGTTAAATACCTGGGTCTTACTCCACTTTCTTGGTCAGACTAGTGCGGACTAGATAGACCGATGCGTATGAACTGATGAAGCCCCTTGGATAAGAGGCGAAACGTCTTCCCAGACAAACATATGTCCAGTTGCCTTCGATTCAATTTTCAAAGAGTAAAAAAATCATCCAAAAAAAACAAAAAACAAAACCTTGTACTTTTGATTGGTATTTTCTGTTGTGTATGTTCTGTCATTATACCGACATATGAACTGTGGGAAGAACATGTTGGGATGGAATAAAGCCTTTTACCTCTGTCATGGAAGTTATGCCAATTTGGTCTCAATAGACAGAATTATTACATTTAGAAATGTTTTAAATGGTTGAAATACTGAGCTAAACACTTTGGGACTTATGTAGATGAAGATGCACTAAACCTATATACATAGCAAGGCTAATTCATTTTTCCTTTTTTTTTTCGACTGGAGAAGAAAATGAAAGTTTGAAGGAAGGAGTTGGAAAAAGAGTCACGGTGAAAACTTCCCATGACTTTTTAAAAAAATTATTATTAAATACAAATACAATGATCGGAGCAACACAATCACGTGTCAACGTCCGCTGACCAGGAGTGACTCCAAACCACCAACTCCCTCTTGTGGTGAAACTACAACATTACAATGCCTGTACTATTTATATTGGGCCACACTACTTAGTTATAAATAAATGAACAGCTGAGCAAACTAATCAATTAACAAGCAGTAAATATGAAGATAAGGGTTCAGGAAGCAGACACCTCTCTAATTTTAAAATTAAGCTTAAAACCTTTTGTTTGAGAAAGCTTATAATTAGTTGTAGTTACAGTTTTAGTTATTATGTCTAAACCTATAGTTAGTCACAATTATTACTATAGACACTGTTACAGTTAAGGATATAGCCCATAGAAGGGCTGGCTCAGGCAACTGAATCATCCCTTAGTTATGCTGCTATAGGCCTTGGCTGCTGGGGAACTTCCCATGATCCTCTGCACACCTCTCCTCTTCTTCTCTTCTCTCTTTCTCTCCTCAGACCCACTCTCACATTTATTAACCTTTATTCCATGTCATTAACTCTGTGTCCTCTCTGTCCCATAGTCCTGTGCTTGTTTCTCTCTGGTCTCTCTTTTTCTGTACCTTTCTGCACTAGTCTGGACTAGTGCGGACTAGATAGACCGGCTTATTACCAATCCGATGAAGCCCCTTGAGGAAGAGGCTAAAACGCCTCTCCCCAGACAAACATATGTCCAGTTGCCTTCATTCAATTTTCAAAGAGAGAACTATGACCTGGATGAATGAGAACATTCTCACAGACATCCTGTCATGAGGCAGCTCTGCTGTGTGGGTGTGTGGATTCAGGGCAGCTCCTCCCTCCTCCTCATCAGGATGATTCCTGATCTGCAGTGCAGTCTGGCGGCACCCACCTCCCAGCAAGTGCAGAGCCTGGGCTTGTCTGTCAACCTCGCTAGATCGTTCATTATCCACGTGGTGACTAGTACTGCCCGAAGGTTTGCTCTTGTATAGCCTTAACCTGATTTTCTAGAGGATTATTATTACCTGAACCTACTAACCACCGTGCTCTCATCTCCTGCAGACTCCACCGGTTTCCCCATCCAGCGCCTCAACCTCACTGCTTCATCCGTCTCTGCCACGCCGCCCTGGAATTCCTCCTGTCCTCTGTCTCCTCTTTGATTTAGTTTGAACCTTGAATAAACTGTTTTTCACCTCTAAGTCTCTCTTCGTCTGCTTTTGGGTCCAGGCCTAGACAACTTGACTAATCATAACATATCCATTTCTAACACATTACTATGTTTAATGTTCCACTCTGCTACAGATACATGTTGGATTAATATTCTATGCAGACTGTAATGTAAATAATTACCAATCATGACAGCTTCTTGCTTCTGTGCTCTGTTAAAACAGTAGCCTGTGTCAATTAGATATTGTTTACATTTATTTCATTGTATCACTTTTCAGTGTTCACTGAGGTTTCCTAGTGCCATGTACAGTTGAACACATCCCCACACTTCTGAAAAGCTTGCTACGCCCCTGCGAATTCCATCACTGTATCCCACAGTTCCTGATATTTTACTTTCACTTTGCCCAAGTTTGTGGCGCAGATGATTTTCTCTGTCTGAAGGTAAATGTCAGCACTTTTAACGCTTTTACTCGTCAACACTTTCTGTAGTTACCTGAATTATCATTTGTTCGAATTTTTGGATGTTGTTCCGTTTTTTATACCGCGTTGTGGTGTTTAGTTAAAGACTAAGTTGTCACTGTAAAGTCGGGATGAGGCAAGAAGAGGTCCGTCATTATCCGCCATGTTGTGTGGATATTTGCAGAAGAAGTGGAGTCAGAGTAGAAGCAGAGTGAGCTGATGGTCAGTAGCTGAACACAGAGCCTTTGTTAGTCTGTGGCTCCACTTACTGCTGACTGAAGGCAGCTTTTCCTGCCTGAATCAGCCTGTGGAGGAGGCGGACCTGAGCCGCTGCTCTCCACGCAGTCTGAGCCGCTAAATGCGGTCTGAGCTCGGCCGGACAGCGGCTGGAGAACAGCTCTGACTTTCTCTGTCATTAGATGAATTCTACGGGACTGAGCTCAGAGGGACTGACAGGGTTTTTCAGGCTCTATGTGATTTTCAGAGAGACAGTTAACACTCCATCCACAGAGTCAGAGGCCTCCTGGTCCTATCAGGACAAACTCTACCTGATGAATTAGATGATAAAGACCCAAATCCATAAATACTCTCACAATAAAGCATCTCAGCGGCTCTGATAGGTGATTATATCTCTGTGGCTGGTCACAGTACAAACAGAGAAACTGTCTGTCAGGACATATTTGCTGTTTTTATTGATGTCTATCTGTGTCTCTGCTGTTTGGTTTGATTTTGGTTTGTTGTTGCTGCTTCATATAGTTCAGACTTTACTATTAGAAAAGGCAGGGAAGTGCCAGGGGCCCCAACTAAAAGGGCCCCTGGAATAATACTGAGGAGGAATGAACTGAGTCTCAGTTGTTTTGTGTGGAATAATCACCTGCAGCTTGTTTCATCAAGTCATTTTCTACAGAAACACTGCAGACAAACAGATTGTCAGATAAAATCAGTGGATCTCAGTCCATCTGTGTGTCAGTGAATGGAAATGCTCGTCTCTGAATCATGTGTGAAAGATATGAAAGAGGAAAGAAGAGCCAATCAGTGGAGGAGCAGCTGATATTTCTACAGGACAAATGATGGAGAGGAGGATTTCAGTTGATGTGCAGATGAATGATTTGTGTTTTCTCTCAGATGAAGGTAGAAAGTGTGTGAGCTGATGTGGATTTGAATTCAGCATCATGAATCAGTGTGAGGACAGAGAGGAGGGAGCCCCTCCCCCTAAAACCAGTCTGTGTGGGGACCATGAGATCCAGACCAAAGCTCAGAGGTGAGATGAGGATCTCTAACTGTCCATGACTCTTCTCCATGTCAGAGCTCAGCACTCACATCACTGCACCATCATTATTCACACTCAAAGCTCTGTGTGTGTTGTGTTGAAGGCCAGCAGCAGCACACACCAGACTCTGCTGGACCTGGACCTGAACCCAGCTGTGTGTCCATGAAGAGTGACAGGTCAAAGGATGTCCCCATTAATTTCAAAGGACAGCCTCCCTCTGCTGCAAAGAAGTGAGCTGCAGCTGAGTTTAAAATGTATCAGACAGCTGTCCTGTATAACTGGTCTTCTATGAAAGATGAAGTGATTGTGTTTTTGTCTCCAGGCTTCATGAATGACACAGTATATGAACATGATCAGGCTGAAACACAGGCTTTAGTGGCAAAGTTGATGTTTCTCTTTTCAAGAAAAGCACTTCTTATGTTCTTATATGTGTCATTCAGATCAGAACTAAAACTCCCTGTAACTCAGCACCTATCCAGTTCCAGTGTTTAGTGTCCTGTAGCAGAGGTGAGACTTCTGTCAAACCCAGTGTGAGTCCTTAAAACTCATCATTAAAAGTTGGACTTGTTGTGATGACTCTAGGTCATGAGGTACAGAACTGATTGCTTGTTTCCTCTCATTGAGAATGTCACAGCACAGTAGTGTTTGCTTTAATCAGGACAGTCACCACAGAACATAAAAGCAGCTGTTGTTTGTGTACAAAGCATAAAACACTCACAGATGCTACAAACATAATGTGAGCTAATTCTTCATGATTCCTCCACAGAGTGGACCAGGAGAGCTCAGAGGTTCCCAGTGCTCAGTCTGCCCAGCAGCATCAAACACACCTGGACTCCATATTTATGGTCTGTACATGGACAACAACTACTTTGACATCTGTTGTGTTGACAATAATCTCCATGCTGCACTTTTTAGAGCAGTGGATTGTCAGTGTGTCCAACATGGATCTGATGTTTGGCTCCATGGTTTTACTTTGATTGTGTCATTCATATAGTTTTCTGTTCCAGCTGCTGGAGGAGAACATTGTCACTTTGTGAAGAAGGAGCTGAAGAAGATCCAGGAGGTTGTGAGTCCAGATTACCCACAATGCTCAGAGAGTCAGAGGGAGGATGAGGAGGTGTTAGGCGGTGATGATGAAGAGCAGAGGAGGAGCAGCAGAGAGGCTTTTGTGAAGATCACAGTGGACTTCCTGAGGAGAATGAAGCAGGAGGAGCTGGCTGACTGTCTGCACAGCAGTAAGAGGATTTCTCTAAGATTCAACATGATGGACAAATGGGACATTTACTAATGTCTCAAGACATGGAGGAAATGTTCATGTGTGTTCTTTAGGGGGATGAACATGTCATGTTTTCTTTATGAATCAGTCATTCATGTTGTCTCTTGTTTGTTTGTTCATTCAGGACATGTTGTTCCAGTTTGTCAATGTAAACTTAAATCTTCTCTGAAAAGAAGTTCCAGTGTGTGTTTGAGGGGATCTCTAAAGCAGGAAACCCAACCCTTCTGAATCAGATATACACAGAGCTCTACATCACAGAGGGAGGGGACTGAGAGGTCAATGATGAACATGAGGTCAGACAGATTGAAACAGCATCCAGGAAACCAGCCAGACCAGAAACAAGCATCAGACAAGAAGACATCTTTAAAGCCTCACCTGGAAGAGACGGACCAATCAGAACGAAGTGATGACAAAGGAGTGGCTGGCATTGGGAAAAACAGTCTTAACACAGAAGTTGTTGACTCTGGACTGGGCTGAAGACAAAGCCAACAAGGACATACACTTCCACATTTCCATTCCACGTTCAGAGGCTGAATATTGCTGAAAGAGAAAAAGTTTGGCGCAGAGGACTTTGTTCATCAGTTCTTTACTGGAAACCAAAAGAAGCAGGGCTCACCAAGGTTGAAGAGGTCCAGGATTCTGTTCATCTTTGGCCGGTCTGGATGAGTGTCGACTTCTCTGGACTTCCACAACACTGAGATTCTGACTGATGTTACAGAAGGTCCACCTCAGTGGATGTGCTGCTAACCAGAAAACCTCATCAGAAACTAGCACCCCTCTGCTCTCCTCTGGACCAACACACGACCTGCAGCGTAATCAGATCCTCCTGAGTGTGCACGACATGGTGACCCAGGGTCAGAGGTTCACTGACCCACAGAAGGAGGAGTACTTCAGGAAGAGAGGTTCAGAGAGAGGAGGAGCAGGCCAGAAGGATCCATCTCCACATCAAAGACTTCTGAAGCCTCCACATCATGTGCCCACATCCCGGTCTTCTGCTGGATCACTGCTACAGTTCATGAGGGATGTATTTGTGGAAACCAGAGAGGAGGAGGGCTGCCCAAGACCCCTATTTGAGATGTACATCCACTTCCTGAGTGGTTCAGTCCAAACTGAAAGAATGTAGGAAATATGATGGAGGAGCTGAGACAGATCCACACTGGAGTCAGAGAAGTTAAGGAAGATGATTAGGTCCTCTGGGAAGAAACTGAAAACTGCAGGCAGCTGCAGAGAAGGAAGCCCTGATCTTCTATGAATCAGAGCCGGCAGAGTGTAGCATCCATATCGATGCAATATCAGTGCTCTCAGAATTATTCACAGAGGTCTTTAAGAGGAGAGGACTGTACCAGAACAAGGTGTTCTGCTTCGTCCATCTGAGGTCTTCAGGAGTTTTCAAGCTGCTCTTCATGTCCATCTGACCTTCATCAAGACTGAGTCAATCTGCTGTCAGAAAAGAAATCATCTTCCCAAGACTCAAAATCATAACAGGTAACTATGCAGCCTTCTATCAGAGGGCTGTGGACAAGGGCTTACAGAGTCCAAATGGACACCTGGACTTGTTCCTCCGCTTCCTCCTGGGTCTTTCACTACAGACCAATCAGACTCTCCTCACGAGGTCTGCTGACACAGACAGGAAGTGGCTCACAGACCAATCAGCAAACAGTCCAGTACATCAAGAAGAAGATTGAAGAGACTCCCTCTGCAGAGCAAAGCATCAACCTGTTCCACTGTCTGAATGAACTGAATGGTCGTTCTCTAGTGAAGCAGATCCAACAGTCCCTGAGTTCAGGACGTCTCTCCACAGGTCAACTACATTAAAGAGCCTAGGCTCAGCTTTAATTTGAGCAGGTTGACACATCAGTATAGAAAAGAACTGTGTGGGATATTCAGCCCTTTTAGTAGTGGTTCAAAGTAACTCGATAAATGAAGTGTGACGACTCATCACATTCAATATTTAGTGTAAAATCCTTTGCAGTCATTGACTGTAGTATCCATTATTATATTTTAAAGTCAATGTGCTGAGAGCCTCAAAGAACAAAAAACAACTAACTGTCTAACTGTCCAAATACTTCTACGGCCCTTGACTGTACATGTCTATTACTGATTGTGTCATATGTTGTTAACTGTCATGTCTCCTCGACTTGTTGAGAATAAAACAGAAAGGATTTGAATCAGAGCCAATGAAAGATGATCTCATCGCGTAGAAGCTCCTCATTGGTTAGCAGGTGGATAAAGAGCTGATATTTTCTGCTTCACTGAACAAATCTTTGATGTTTGGCCTCCAGTTTTCAAATGCAGGTCTGTTAGTTTGCCTGTGAGCTGCAGAGACAAACTGAGAGTTTTGTTCCTTTGATTGTCCTTTTTCAACACAAATGTTATTTGACTTTTTTCTTCATTGTTTCCTCTTCAGACTGAGCAGCTGTAACCTCTCAGAGAGAAGCTGTGAAGCACTGTCCTCAGTTCTCAGCTCCCAGTCCTCTAGTCTGAGACACCTGGACCTTAATCCATTTCTAACACATGTTTAATGCTCCACTCTGCTACAGATAAATATTGGATTAATATTCTATGCAGACTGTAATGTAAATAATTACCAATCATGACAGCTTTTTGCTTCTGTGTCTCGTTTCCTATCATAACTGTAATCTGCTGAGCACACATTATCCACTAACTGTAATCTAAATGCTGACCCTCTAACATTGTCCATTGCCAACCCTGTTTGTATTATCCTGCATGTCCTTCTCCTCCTCTCCTCCATTTGTAACTGTCCTATCTTCCTCCTTTTCCTCCTTTCACCCAGCCCGCCATCGGCAGGAGGGTCCCCATATGAGCCAGGTTCTGCTCAAGGTTTCTTCCTGTTAAAAGGGAGTTTTTCCTTGCTACTGTCGCCTTAAGTGCTTCTGTCCTCAGTTCTCAGCTCCCAGTCCTCTAGTCTGGGACAGCTGGACCTGATGTGCTGCAATGAGCTGCAGAGTTCAGGGAGTGAAGCTTCTGTCTGCTGGACTGAAGAAGTCCCACACTGTGTACCCTACTGGAGACTCTCAACAGGTCAGGATCCATCAACCTGTTTAGCTGATGATTTTGCTCATATCTGATTTTACATCCAGTGGATAAAAACTTGTGTGGGAGCTATTTCAAACAAATTTTGCTAAGTTCAGCAGAACTTTCTAGACTCATTATTCAGTGCTTCAGTTGTTGATTTTTTTTAATCCTACAGATGATGTTTAAGGAACCAAAAACAAAATATTAACAAAAAAGAACAACAAAAAAACCACAGGGGACAGGGGGGTTTCCTGGATTTTGTGTGTGTCTGCAGGCTGTGGATGCATCCAGAGGGGCGGGTTTTCCCCGGGCCCTCAGCTCTGAGCCCAACCTCCCACTGAGAGGGGCTGACTGACCCACAACTCCAGGACCCCAGGGGGAAGTGCTGTCTGCGGGACGAAGGATCCACACGGAAAGGGAACCCCCTCAGGTAGGGGAGAGGCCTGCTGCAGCCACAGACAGTGTGTGATAGAGGGGGAAGATGGAAACTTTTAGAGTGTCCGCTGATGAAGATTCTACACAAGTGCTTTTTTAACAACAATACAAAGAGGGTTTTCTAATTTGACTTCAGATTCATCATACCACTGTGTCATATTTAAGAGAAAATATAACAATATATAATCAATCAGGTGGGTCATTGTTTTTTGGACCTGGGGATTTTTTAGACTGATTTATGTACAGCACAAAGAAAGGGGAAAACATTTGAGCGCAGGTTGAACTGCCCTGAACCAACAGAGCCACTTTGACACTGAGGTTTCACCACAAAAACCCCCAAAGACTTAGATACCTGTTCAGTGCGAAAAAATAATAACATCCCAACAATAATAAGACCATTAAAAACCCCAGAGACACATCTGCCAGGTCTCAGACCGGGGGAAAATGAAAGGTCCGATCATGTCTTAAAAATTTCCATGATAAATAATCAGCTGAACCTCTCTGAGACCCCGATTTTGGGTTTCTGAGATCATTTGTTGTGTCTGACAAAAAAGGGATATCAATGAAAGACAATGATGAAATTTTCCTCCATGTCACTTCCTGTTGAAATTCCCAAAAAAGGACCCAGGCCCTTTTGTTTTTTCAATAAAAGAATAATCAAAGATCTTTTATGAGAGCCATTTTGTCCATTTTCGCTGAAAGAGAATGTGGTCTGACCCCCTCCTCCTTTCGGGGGGGTTTGGGGCCCGGTTGGTCCAGGTGAAGAAGTGAAGTGGTTTCTTTGATTCCTGAAAACAAAGGCCACTTTCAACCATCTTCAAATTTCAACCAATGATCGGGGATAGATCAAGTGGTTGTTTTTTTCCTTCAGATTTCTGTGAACCACCATCGACACAAACACAGTAAACAGAAAGATCAAACTGCTGACAACAACAGAAGGTGATAATGTCAAGGTGGATCAGTCATACCCTCATCATCCAGACAGATTTGACCACTGGCCTCAGCTGTGGGGTAATGGTCTGACTGGTGCTGTTACTGGGGTCGAGGAGAAGAATGGTTGATATCAGTGAGTTACAGAGGAATGGGAAAAAAACAGGGAAACTGTGTTTGGGAGAAGACAGTCCTGGAGTCTGTTCTTTTTGATGGGGGTTACTCTGTTTTCACAAAACGGGGGCCCCGTCTCCTCCTCCTTCTTCATCATCTTCCCTGTCTCTCACAGAGGGGATGTGGACTGTCCTGCCCTTCTGCCCTTTCTACAGAGCTCCCCCCATACTGATCCACCTCACCCCTTTCAACACCACTTACTAAACCCTCTGTATCCGGGGTTTTGGGGGTTTGGGTTCGGGTGGTCGGGTTCCTGCTGTGTAGAGGGTAGCAGAGTCTCCTTAGAGAAACCTTCACTGTTGAAAAAAATTAGTCTGACATGTCTGTCTTTTCCCCCCCTTTTCAGATTCATGTATTAAAGGTTTATTTGTTAAACTCTTCTAAATGATTCCTTGTAAACTTTCCTCCCATCCTTTAAAGATGGAATTACGAATTAAGGAAAAAAATGTTTCTGACTTTACTTTTTTAAGAGTCTAATCATGATCTTGCCCTTTCAAATTAAAAGCCCTTTGAACACGCGTTTTTGTTTTTTCTCTGAATCTTGGGAAAACTGAGCTGATTAAAACCCAAAATGCTGCCAGTTTATCTGAAAGATCTGAGAAAAAACAAAAAAGAAACTTGTCAAACTGTTTTTCAGAGGTTCACAGAGTTAGGCCCCTGACACTCGGGAAGATTTTATTTCAATTCTATGAATTTAAAATTAACCCGACTCAGAAAAAGAGAGTGAAACCAGCAACTAAAATTTGACTAAAACAAGCTGTGAAGTTTATTTGAAAATGTTTAAAAAGTTTTTAGTTATCTGTCATTTTAAGGGACCCGGTTTTCCCTTTTTTTTATTTTTTAAAAAAGGCTGTGATAATCTTGTGTACTTTTATTTGGGTGTTGTCATTGGTCGTTTTTTTCCCCACTGCATCAAATTTCTGACAGTTCTTCCCCGGATGTTTTCTTTTGTCATCCTGGGTTTTTTGTTTTTTCCCCCCAACTCCCCTTTTTAATTCGCTGTTTTTTTTAAACATTTTGTTGTAAATTTTCGGGCCCCTTTTCCCTTTTTTCTTGCCCCTTTTTATTTTAAATCCTTCCTTTTCTTTTAATAAACCCCAAAAAATTTTTTTTCTTTCAATGTTCAAATTTTTTTAAGGCACCCCTTTTTTTATTTTACAGTGATCCTTTTATACAATTTTTAACTGCAAATTTTTATAAAAAATGGGTGGAATAAATTTAACATTTTTCAAAAGAATCCCATGTCCCCTTGAATCAATTGATTGGTCATTTGGTTTTAAAAAGTGTGGGGCCCGGGCCTTGTTACCAGGAGAGAAAATTACCCCCTCACAACAGATTTTTTTGCAGTTAATAAATTTTTTACATGTTTTGGGGGAAAGAAATTAAAACCCCCCAAAAAAAAATTTGGGAATTTAAAAGGGTTCCCTTTTTTCATTTTTAGTTTGGGGAAAAAAGGAAAGGGGGGTTCATAACCAAAGACAGAAAAAACAAAAAAAAAAAAAACAAAAGTAGAGATAGTAATAAACTGTTTTTAGTGGGGAAAATTTTTTAAAACTCAAAAAGGGGGGAAAAAAAAGATTGGGGGATTTACATTTTTTGTTTAGGGGGAATTTAAAAAAAAGGGGGGGGTTCTTTAAATTGGTGGCCACAAGGCCCTTTTTAAAGGGGTAAATAAAAAGTTTAGGAAAATTCCAAAAAGGGGGGTTTTGTTTATTAATCATCCCAAAAAAGATTTTAATAAAAAAAAGAAAATTAACAGGGGTTAGCAAATTAAAAAAAGGGGGGTTTTGGAAATTTTTTCCCGTTTGTTATGATAACCAGTCCCCCCCACCCAAAAGGGGGGATGGACCCCCCCTTTTTCATTACACAAATTTTTTTTATTTAAAATAAAAAAAAGACTGGGCCAAAATACATCATTTTTTTAAGCAAAAAAATCACCAGGGGAAAAATTAAAAAATTAGCATAAAAGGGGTTCCCCCACTATTCCTCACTTTGTTAGCCAGCAAAAAAACCCCCCCCAAAACCAAACCCAAAAAACAAACTTAAAGAGTCTTGGCCCTTTTTTAATCAGGTTTTAAAAAAAAACAAAATTTTTTAAAACATAAAAACCTTTACATTAAAAAATTTTTTCCCCAAAACCCCCCCCCCCGGGGGCCGGATGGAAGAAGCAGGAAGGTTTCCCCCCCAAAAAGGCAGTTTCAGGCTGGTTGCCCCCCCCGGAAAGGAAAAGGGAAGGGGAAGGGGGGAGGACGGGGGATGAATAAAACCCGAAAAAAGAGTTTTGGGGGTGGTTTTTTTTTTTTCTCTGAGGGGTTTAATTTAGAAATGTGTCCAAGGGAAAAAAAAATTTAAAAAATGAATGGGAAAGGGCTAGCTGTTACCAGCCCAACAAGAGGACAGGTAGAAAAAAAAGACGAAGTGAAAGGCAAAAACAAGGGTAGGGTTTTAAAGGGTTTCCAAGAGGAAAACTAAGGCAAAGGGAAAAGAAAAAGGGAAGGGGGTTTAACAAGCCATGGAAAATAGAACTAAGGTTAGGGGCAAAACTTTAAGTGGCCCACCGGGGTTTAAAAACTTTTTAGAGAAGTGCCCCCAAACTTTTTCCTGTTTTTTGGGGTCAAAGGGGGCCCCGTCCTCTTTCCAGAAAAACTGGGGGGAAAAGGGTTGAAAACCCCAAACCGGGCATTTTAAATCCCTTTTTAAAAAAAACCTGGTCAAAACCAAAGGGAAACAAAACTTTAACAATAAACTCCGGGGGAAAAAAGGTTTTGTTTAAAAAAAATTTCGCCCCCTTTTTTTAAAAAAAGGGGAATCCAAAAACTTTACCAAATCCCGGGGAAAAAACGAAAAATCATTTACAAGGGGCCCCTTTTTTTTTTGGGGGGGGGTTTTAAAGGGGATTCCAGGGGGGTCCCATTTTGGGGGGAAAAACAGTCCCGGAGGAAAACCCCCCCAAAAAAGAACCGGTTTTTTTTACCCTGGACCGGCAAATTCCCTGGGCCCCCCAAAAATACGCAAACCTTTTTTTTTTTTTTAAAAAACCCCGGGTTTTCCCCCTCAAAAAAAACCCCCCCCACCACCAACCCCGGCGTTTTTCCCACCCGAAACTCTCCCCATTTTTTGTTCATTTTTTTTGATAAAAAACCCCAAAAGGTTACTATCCCCCCTTTTAAGACGAAAGAAGCTCAGTGAAGAGCAGATTTCATTGTTGACGCTCTTTAATATCACACTTTGTGAATGTGTTCCTCTTCTGCTCTCAGCTTTCTTACCCTGGACTTCATCTGTCAGCCAGTGATGATGTTTAACCCAGCACATGCTTCATGGTTCTGTTATATCCGCAACTCTTATTAATGGGTAAAATCACGAGGCGGTTCTCTGGAACATTATACTTCTTTTATTAAACTCAGGTAACATCCTAACCTGTCCGTAAACTCCGGTGCACTTCCGACATTACGTGATGACGCTCATACGTAATACATAACATCTCCTCCTCTTTACATGAGATGTCCTTAGGACAATAACTATTACTCGCTGTAATACTACAACATTAAGACAGGTACTTAAACATTAATAAACAAAAGGCAGGTACATGAACACTCCTTTTTGTTTCCATGTCAAACTTAGAACCATTCATTGTTTACACTCGTAAACCCTGATGTGACTCAAATAAACATTGCTGAACTAATATGCTGGTTATTAGTCAACTACAAATTCAAACGTGTAGGTGGTCGCCTGTCACGAGAAGGATAGCGACATTCCACAGGTACATCCTTCTGCCCACTTGTTGGACTGGCTTCTGGTACTGATATTGCATTTTCTTTCCCTGCTGTATCTGAAGTAGGGACAACCGCAGTCGGGCTAACTGGGTCTGACATTTGCAATGGTACATGACATGGTTCTGGTACAACAGTGTCATCAGCCTTGTCCATGTCGACAGACAGTTCATTCTGATTGGAAGGTGTTTGTAAGAGTTGATCCACATGACGGCGCCAAAACACCATCAGCTGTCTGAACAGTGTAGGAGACAGGGCCGGTTTGAGCAATGACGGTGGCAGGAACCCACTTGACTTTGCTTAAGTAATTCCTTGCCAACACTGAATCTCCAGACACAAAAACCCGATCCTTTGCATGAATGTCTCTGTGACTTATTTGTTTCCTTTGATTTTCCTGAACAAGGTCTTTTACTGCTGGAGGTTTGAGAAGATCAAAACTTGTGCGCAGTTCTCTGTTGAACATAAGACATGCAGGAGATACTCTGGTAGTTGAATGTGGGGTGGTCCGGTACTTGTGAAGAAACTCATGTAGTCTCTGATGCAGAGTGCCTTGTCCTTGTGATGTTTTAAGGGCATGTTTGAGTGTCTGCACAAACCTTTCTGCCAAACCATTTGTTGCAGGGTGATATGGGGCTGACTTTATGTGTTGCACTCCATTGGCTTGTAGGAAATCAGACATTTCTTTTGACACCAGTTGAGGACCATTATCAGAGACAAGTTGAACAGGGGCACCAAAACGGCTGAACATTTCTCCTAGTTCCTGAACAGTCTTCTCAGTAGTGGTGGACTTCATGATAGCCAACTCTGGCCATTTACTGTGGGCATCAACAGCGACCAGGAACATTCTATCTTCAAATGGACCCGCAAAATCAATGTGTATGCGATACCAAGGGTCCTGTGGGAAATCCCAGGGATGAAGTGGAGCTGCAGGCGGATTGTTACGAGTCTTTTGGCAGGATGGGCAGCTTTTGGCAATGTGTTCAATCTGCTTATCTAAGCCTGGCCACCAAAAGTAGCTCCTAGCCATTTCTTTCATTTTGACAATTCCACTATGACCTGCATGAAGCTGCTCTAGCATTTTAGCGTGCAGTGACAGTGGAATGACAACTCGCCTTCCCCACAGCAAACACCCTGACTGGACAGAAAGCTCCAGCCTCCTGTCAAGGTAAGGTTTGAGGGCAGAAACATCCCCCATTGACTGTCCTGTGATCACAAAGTCCATTACCACTGACAGCTCAGGGTCCTTCCGTGTGGCTCTTTTTACTTGAGCTGCAGAAATTGGTGCTTTTTCCACATTATTGAAGTAGAAAATGTCCACTGTGTTTGGTTCCTGCTTTGTAACAGGGAGAGGCAAACGTGAAAGTCCATCTGCATTGCAATGAGAGTCTGATTTATGATACTTAATGTCATACGAGTGAGCTGATAAAAGCAACGCCCACCTCTGTAGACGTGAAGCCGCCAGCGATGGAATCCCTGTGTGGGGCCCCAAAATTGTTGTCAGGGGTCTGTGGTCTGTGAAAAGAGTGAACATCCTCCTATACAGGTATTGGTGAAATTTCCTCACTCCAAAGATGATGCTCAGTGCCTCTCGTTCCAACTGGGCGTAATTAGCCTCTGCTTTGTTCAGTGTTCTGGAAGCGAATGCAATCGGTCTTTCCTCCCCATTAGGAAACATGTGAGAGATGACAGCCCCAACTCCATAGGGCGATGCATCGCAGGTGGTCAATGCATCCTTAGCACTCTGAAAAGCTTTTTGACAGTCACTAGTCCATTCCCATTTCTTGTCTTGACATAACAGTTCATGTAATGGCTGTAGTAGTGATGCCAAGTTAGGTATGAACCTCCCGTAATAGTTTAACAACCCCAGGAAGGATCTCAGCTGACTCACATTGTCAGGTGGAGGCGCATCAACAACAGCCGTTATCTTGGCAGGTGACGTGTGTAGACCCTTTTCATCTATTACATGTCCTAGATACTCTACAGATGGTTTCAGAAATTCACATTTCTCTTTGCGCACTCTGAGGCCGTACTCACGTAGCCTTTGTAGTGTTGCATCCAAGTTGCGAAGATGTTCCTCGTCATTTGCCCCTGTGCACAGAATGTCATCCAAGTAGCACTGCACACCTTGTAATCCACTGAGAATCTGATCCATGGCCCGCTGAAACAGTGCCGGAGCCGATGTAATGCCAAAGGGTAATCTGCAGTACCTGAAAAGTCCCTTGTGAGTGTTTATCGTTAGTAACTCTCGTGATTGTTCATCCACATGCATTTGCAGGTATGCCTGGTTTAGGTCGATTTTACTGAACTTTTGTCCTCCGCTCAGTCCTGCAAACAAATCATCAATCAATGGGAGTGGGTATTGTTCTGCGCTTAGCACTGGATTCACAGTCACTTTAAAATCTCCACATGTGCGTATACCTCCGTTCTTTTTGGGTACTGGCACGATTGGCGTGGCCCACTCACTTGTTGTGACAGGTTCCAAAACTCCATCTTTAACTAGAGCATCCAGATCTGCTTCAACTTTGTCACGAATCGCATAAGGCACAGTCCTGGCCTTCATGAACACTGGCTTGCTGTCAGGTTTGATATGCAGTTTCACTGTGATATCTTTCATGCTGCCTAACTCTGCACGAAAAAACCTCCCGCTTTTATCCAGGATAGCTTACAGTTGTGAAGAACCATTAGAGAGCCGTCGCACTTCTTGCCAGTCAAGGCGTAGTGCTTTCAACCACACCCGCCCCCATAATGGGGGCAAAGTTTCCCCTGGTAACATACACTGGCATCTTAGCAGTTTGGTTATTACATCGAACAGTAATGTCAGTCATTCCTTGATATGCACCTTGTGCCCTGTGTACACCTTTGAAAACTGTGTCAGCTGGGCGCAAGGGAAGGTGTCTCATGTATTTCCTATATAGTTGATAGGATACAAGTGATGCTTTGGACCCGTGTCTATCTGCATTTTGACTGGATGGTCCTCCAACATCAGTCTGGCCCAGTAGCAGTCTGAGCTCTCATCCATGCTCATTATTCTTACTGTGTTCACTGCTGTGGGCACGCCTTCCTCTGAGGAAAAACTCTTGTCATGTTGTACTACGTGCACATACCTTTTCTTTTTGAACTTGTCATAGTCTCTCTTCTCCATTTTCTTACTTTTGTCTGTGCCTTTCTTGTTCCGACAGGCTCGTTCCACATGTCCTTTTTTTCCACACTGACGACAGTCCATTTCTTTACACCAGCAGGTGGCGGCAAGATGCCCTGTTTTGCCGCATCTAAAACATGGGCCTTGTATATTGCTTGGATTACTTGCAACTTTATGCACTCTCCCAGAACTGTGCAGTTGCTGCGCTTCTTTAGCTGCCATTTCCATCGTTACACTGATATTTATGGCTTTTTCAAGGGACAAGTCACTTTCAGTTAACAGCTTTTTCTGTGCCGCTTCATTCCTCAGTCCACATACCAGTCTGTCTCTTAAAGTGTCATTTAACGCATCTTTAAACTCACAATATTCAGCTAATTTCCTTAAAGCTGCTACAAACATGGTGACAGACTCCCTTCCTCTTGATTTCGCTTATGAAATCGGAATCTCTCTGCTATGACAAGGGGCTTGGGTGAAAAGTGGTTTGTTAGAGTATCTCTTGGTACGATTTACTGCCTGGTTTAGCTGGTTGCAGCAAGTTACGAAGCAAGTTGAATGTCTTCGGCCCTATTACACTCAAAAATGTGGGCACCTTCTTTTCATCTTCTATGGCATTAGCTTCCACAAAATAGCCAAAACGCCCCGTGTAGGAGCTCCACTGCTCCACATTTTCATCAAAAGGACCGACAGAGCCGATAACTCCCGCCATACTGCGCCTGGTCATACAGCTCCGCTGATCCTCTCCGTGACGCTGGTGCCGACTATCACCTGGAGCTCCACGATCCGCAGAAAAGCTATAACTGAAGCACACATGTCTTTGTTGTGAGTAGAACCTGAAGGACCTGTCAGTATTTTTGGAAATAAGATGAAGTATTTCATCAGTTACAGACTGAACGTTTACTGTCTCTGTGTCGCTGTTGAAAGGGATCTGGTTAGACACACTGCAGTGTTATCACGGAGCTGTGTATCTTAATGATGTTTTCTGAATCCACAATAACCAGAGAGACTTTTACCTGGTTACATAGCATGGAATTTGTTTGATTTGCCTGAACAACCTGACAGCTTTCTCTTCCCAGCTATTTGTGGAGTGAGAAGATGAAGCAGCACCAGAAGAGAGAGCTTGATGTTGTTGTCCCACTCTGGGGACAGAGAGAAAAGTAACTTATATAACAACTATTAATGGCCCAGTCATTATAAATCTGTGCTGGAGAGCAAAGCAATGTTCAGCCCTCACACTGTATCTTAACTGCAGACTTAAGTGGCCTATTTAGACTCAGAGATGCTTTTGTAAAATAAATCAATAAAAACACAATAAATTGATGACTGTTGGACGACTCACATAACTGCATTACTATTCTGATGATAACTGTACCTGCTTCATCAGCAGTGTCAGATCCTTCATTCAGGGCAGCTTTCAGTTGTTGTTTTAAGAGAGACGTCTCTTTCAGGTTCCTGCCTCCTTGATAACTTTATCTTTAAAACTGCTGTTCCATTTTTCAAGGAACCTTGAAGCAACCTCTGCTCCAAACATCTGTGAGAAGTCTGGCAAAATCTAAAAGAGCAAAACAACATTTTCAAACGTTTAAAATAAACCGTGGGAAACAATCCCAAGGGCATGGAACTCTTTTGTTGCTTTACTAACAGCTCTCTCCTGCAAAGCGGGAAATATCTATTTCCATTTTTAAAGTATTTTTTTATATACATATTTTTTATAAGAGGATACAGGATTAAGTCGAAGCCTCTTACCCTTCTTTTTCCATGCATGTGAGTGACAATAATATTAACCAGTAACTGTATGGTGGAATATTTCAAACTTCCAGTCTCTTCATACTCTTTTAATCACAGTCATCTCGCTGGTTTTGAAGTAAGAATTTGCTCCACATTCTAAAAAAAGAAAACATTGCAAACATATTTACAACTGCACTTAGATCTATATTTTGTAGGCAAATACATTTATCTAATACCTATTACATACATATTACTTGCATTTTTAGGAATTATGTCTAATAAATAATGATTAAAATCTAGTTGTAAACAAGCTGCAAGGACACTGTCCATCAAAGGCTGGCATCCAGAATCACTTGTGTCTCTGCTTAAAAGTGCTTGAGACTGGACAGTGTATCTGTCAGACTTGGAGAGGAGGAGCCTTCACACCCTTGTTGCAGGACACTTAGATCTGAAGATCACACACACACAGTATAAGGCAAAATAAAATCTAAAGTCCAGCACATTAAAACTATATCACAGACCTGGCTGGATATTACCTGTCTCAAGACAAAACATTACCATTACCTATAACTCTGCTTACCACAAGTAGTGAGGGTCACATATTCTGTCAGGTCTGAACGATCAGCCAGGTTCATAGATGCTTCCAGTAGATGGGAGGTCTGAAATGCAGAATGCTTACATACAACAATATGAACTGATTAAATCACTGTACTTTGGAATTCATAATCTACTTCTCATCCATATTTATGTCTGTAATAAGATACAAATCTCTCAAAATATGGTACAGCAAAATATGAATTTTTTTAAACACATCCTCATCCACCTCTGCTCCCTGTTGATCTGTGAATTTCATTTACAAATGCTGGACATACCATAACAACTCCCGTTAACATGTTTTATCTTTATTCATTTAATACTAAAACATCTATTTGACTACTGAGAAAATCTGAGAAGCAAGCCTCTTGAGTTTAATATCCTCCTTCTGCCCTCCATATTTGTACTTTAATTAAACATGTTGGTTTGACTTATAAAGGAAAGAAAATATGTATGTCTGAGAATAGCATGTTCAGAAGTTAAAGTTTATCCCAACTACACGCTGTTACCATAATACCGTTTCTCTCACTTTATTTCAAAACAACAAGGCTACAGTTTATAAGCTCAACTGTTAGCATGCTAGCAAAAGCAGACTTTTCAGCTTTCGTCTAGATACTGGTGAGCCGGAAATTATACTCTTAAAGCTTACCGACATTCGGTTGCATTTGTTGGATGGTTGTTTCCAAAACAGTGATAGTACCTTCAAAGGTCTTGTCATTAATTTAGGCTTATCAAATGGTTTGTCATTACGTCATACAGACACATCACCGCCACAAGATGATGTGGCCGACATTAGCGTTTGAGTGAAAACTAACAGCTCCACAATGGCAGCTCAGGACAGTTAGCTAACTTTAATGCTGGGAGCTACTTGCTCTAAATAATGGAGTAAAAACATGGGAGTTACGTTCAACATCGAGTTAAGCAGTCTGTGAGCGGTGCTATGCAAGTGAATAAAGTGAGAACAATGACCAAATATCACGCATTTAGAGTACTTTTTTGATAAAAATCATGCTCTTACCAACCTTGTGGCGACGTTCATGTGCTGCTCATGCAGCAATAAAATGCATCATGAACTCAGGGACAGAGTTAAACCAGATCCTGTGGGGTCATAGGAAGGCTAAAGTCGTTGATTGTCCTGACCAGTTATGTTAAAATTAGGTGCAAGAGTTGACCTGCAAATAGTGTCATAAACTGTAAAAGGTCTGGTAAAACAGTTGTAAAGTAATTGAATTCAGGGTCAAATTCTTGGTGGCGGCTAGAATTGTTACTACGATATAAGGAGGCTTCTTCTAATTTGTTCTTGAGATCTGTATGACAGAAGGTACGAAGATAAATGTCACAGGTCTCCATTATATCTGAATCTAGTGCACCTTATATACTTTGTAAGAATAAGTGTATTTTTAAATTGGAGAATTTGAGGTTCAGTGATTCTTTTTATTAATTAAGTTGGGGTGAAGAGAGAAAGCATTTCCCCAACAATTTGGCGCCCAACGTGGGGCTCGAAGGAGGTTGAAACTGGACCACTGAAAACGAACTAGGAACAAAGGAATGCAACCCAGCCCGGGCAATAATAGAAGGTAAGCAGAAACCTTTTCTATCAAATTCTGCATATTGACTAAGCTAAATTAATGGGTTGTGTCGTGAAGTTCTGGTACGTTCCAAAATTTTACATGTTGTATATATGAGTAATTCAGATATTAGGGGGGTAAAGATAAAGAAATAAAGGGTTAGAGTCCCTAGGTTGGAGTCCTTCAGTTATTAAACTGTAAAGTACCATTGGGTTAGAGTCCCGCGATTTATCTCTGTATCAGAAGGGTAAATCGTAAATTCATTAAGGGTTAGAGTCCCTAGGTTGGAGTCCTTGATTTATTAAACTGTAAAGTACCAATGGGTTAGAGTCCCTCGGAGCGGCGTCTCCGTAAATTGTCCTAGGTTTGGCAACCCCAAATAGAGCCTGACGAGGCCTATTTTTAGCTGGGTTAGAGTCCCGGGGAATTAGGGACACCCCGAATTAGAGTAGAATGTATGTGAACGTGTTGTTTACATATAAATTGTGATAAATTGTGTTAAAATAAATGTTGTCAGAATGTTGTTTGAGGGATGTGTTGGCGAAGAGTGAGTGTCAGAAGGGGAAGAAATAAAGAAGCTAGAGGAGAAAATTAAAACAGCTAGGGTGTGGCAGAGAAGCAAATTGAAGAAAAAAGGTGAAAGATCTGGAGGCATTGAGATGTGCATCGTTTGATGCATGGTTTTGTTGTAAGGGAGTAGATGAAGTGAAGAGAAAATTAATCTTAAAAAAAAAAAAAAAAAAAAAAAGGAGGAGGTAGGAAATACAGAAGAGAACTTTTTACCGCCAGCCGTCTGCGATAAGTATGGTTAAACCATCAGCTCATTACTTCACAGTATCCTGTTTTGTTAGTAACGTGAAGGAGAATTTAGAGTGCAGCACGTTCCAACAATGCTGCATGACATTAAAAGACTTGATTCACTACACACCGGTCTGAGTTTCCCTTGCAGGATTAGACCCTCACATTATTTTCACATTGTGGAGTTCTCATCGAGATGGATGTTCTGCTGACCGGCGCCTGGGTCTGGACTGAAAGTAAAAGTTGCCGGCAGGGTTTTAAGGGACCAAGGAAAATTCGCTCCTAAAAAGAGGAGGACTGGATTCCATACCTGAAAGTCTAGGCACAGGTGACGGCCAACGGACACTCCATCTACTAAAAGAAGTGATGCGGTGTTTTGAATTGATTCTTGTTTTATGCGTTATATGTATGTTTGTGTTTGTATGTAAAGAAAGTCCCCTCATGTGGCCGTCATTAGACGTACCCCCAAGTGTTTATTTGTTTTGTTGGAGGACCGATACCAGCGAAGGGCTGGCTAACACTGACGTAGGATAAGTGAAATCTGACTGTCGGGTTACGGTTTTGTAAATATTATTGTAAATATTGTGCACGGTGGGTTTTGGATATTGTTTATAAATAACTAGACAATCTATAGTAATGGCGAAAAGGCACTTTTATTAGATATTTGGCAAATAACATTCGAACATGAAAGTTTCACGGATAACGGCAATATTGGTTGCGTAATATAGTTATCATATGTGAGGAGTCGGCCTCGGTCGGATGCCGGGTGGCCGCCGGCTCCGTGTAATGAGAGGAGGTCGGTTAGACTCCGTGGATAGCGGACGGTCCAGAATTGACGGACACCGCAAAAGTGATGAAACTTATTTTGGTAGTTATGAGAAGAATGGTGAAAACAGTGAAAGTGCCTAACAGAATTCTTTATGTTATTGTTAACACTCACCTTCTGTCTGTTTTATGCTCACCTGGGGTGCGTCATGGAAAAGAGTCCCTGGGTAACGGACGGGTTAATAATGTTCCGGGTGCAGCCAAGTGGCAGGGCAAGACAGGGGGGGTACGAAAACTGTCTTATATATATCATTATTGTAAATATGTTTATGGTGTTTGGTTGAGGGATTATTTTACAGCACGCAGGTTATTTTAAATATTTTTGTTAAATCTAATAATCATATTTTTCATATTATCACCTATATTTATAAATCTATATCTATGAACACCTGTGAATGGTTTTGTCTAATTATGCCTACCAGGCCACAGTATAAAAGGGCGCCCATTTTAAATCTCTGTGGTTACTGGCTAGGCCTCACCCTGTGTGTGCTGCTATACCTGTGTTACAAAAGAGAAAATAAAAGAAAATACGTATCTGCATTATTCCACCTTTGCCTTGGCATTTTTATTCCTCCGGCAGTCTCTGTTATCGGAACGGCCATTCCTAACAAGTGGTGTCAAGAAGCTGGGGCCCACACTCCAAAGTTATGATGCCTAGAGGAAAGAAAAATGACCAAGAAGACCCGGTTGAGGGTGCCTGTGCCTCAGCTACTACAGACACTGTAGCAGGAGCCAAAGGAGAAGAACAGATGGAGGAGTTATCACGCTTGGTAAAATCTTTCATGCGGTCTCAGACACTGAAAGAGCAACAAATGGAGAAAGAATCCCTCCGTCAAGAACAGCGGTGGAGAAACATGCAACAGCAGTTTCAGCAGATGCAGCAGCAAGTGCACATGCTGAGAGAAGATTATAGACAAGAGCATGGTGCATGGGAGGAAAATCAGCCCCGGGAACTGAATGCTGGGGATGATGATGATGATGATGCAGATGACCTCGGTGAGATGACCAGCCAGATGAGCCTAGGGTTCAGACCAGGGAAGGCACTGCTTGCCCCCCAAGAACCCAAATTGCTGCCTTTAACTGCAGATGACGACATTGAGCACTTCCTGACCACATTTGAGAGGATGGCCCATGTATGTCGCTGGCCCAAACAAGGCTGGGCTGTGCGTCTGGTTCCTCTGCTCACTGGTAAGGCACGAAGTGCATATGTTTTGATGGACATAAAAGACTCTGAGGACTATGATAAAGTTAAAGCTGCAATTTTGGCGAAATATGAGATTACACCCGACACCTACAGAAGACGATTCCGCTCCCTGAAAATTGAGCCTGGAGAAACCCCACGAGAGCTGTATGTGCGGCTGAAGGACCTCTTCTCAAAATGGGTCAGACCAGAAACATCATCGGTTGAAGAAATATCAGAGGTGGTCATCCTGGAGCAGTTCCTGAGGATGGTTCATCCAGAGCTGGAGGTCTGGATCAGAGAACATGACCCCAAGACAGCGGAGGAGGCTGCTCGCCTGGCAGAGGTCTTCACATCGGCCAGGAAAGGAAGCCGAATGCCACCTTCGGCTGGGGACAGCACCAAGCCCGCCTGAGTGAGTCCACTGGTGGGGAACAGGGTCTGGTCAGCCACAATTTAGAAGCTTTGTTACCAGCAGGCAGTTCTCTCCCAAGCCCCTAATCGTGCTAAAAAACCTCCACCTAGACAAGCTAAGCAAGAAATCAGGTGCTACCACTGTAATGGTTTAGGCCATACAAAGCAGTTTTGTCCAGCCAGCACTCACACCAAGCCATCTCTCCTATGTTCAGTGCCAAGACCAACAAAAGTACACACAGTAAGGGAAGCAGGCCGAACAGCACCAGTCCTGATTAATGGACAAAGAGAAGTTGCTTTACTGGATACAGCATGCTATCAGACAGTAGTGTTGGCCACTTTGGTTCCACAGGAAAAGTGGAATGACAACAAGACACCAATAGGCTGTGTTCATGGGGATGAGCATCTGTATCCCACAGCAGATGTGTATTTGACAGTGGGTGGCCAAACTTTCCTGATGACTGTGGCTTTAGCCCCCAAGTTGCCATTTCCAGTCATTTTGGGTAATGATGTGCCCATATTATATGATCTGGTGGACAAGGCAGGTTGTGAGCCTCAGTTGAGCAGTGACGAGGGTCAAGGGTCAGAAGCAGGCTTCTGGGAGCCACCTGATGAAGTAAAGGGGAAACCAGTTAAACCCTGCAATGTCACCACGAGAGCACAGAGTGCAGAGGAAGCGCTCAGGGAGTTGCCTTTCTATGAGGTAGACGTGGAGGCAGGCCCAGTGAAGCTGCCCAAGTCAAGAGCTCAGAGGAGGAGAGAAAAGCACAGAGGGTGCCCCAGGAAAGGGACAGACATCCCACCCACTCCACTTGGCGAGCTTGATTTTGATTTTCCCCCTGATGTAGGCACACTACAGAAACAGGACCCTACATTAAAAGGTTGGTTTGGGAAGGTGACAGAGGTTGATGGGGTTAAGCAGGGTAACATCAGCTGCTTAGAGGATGCCACTTATGTGATACGTGAGGGCATTCTATATCAACGCAAGGGACAGACTGAAGCTTTAGTACTGCCACAACAGTTCAGAGACAAAGTCATGGAGTTAGGCCATTCCATTCCATGGGCAGGTCATATGGCTTTTCAGAAAACTCTGAACAGGATTGCAAGTCGGTTTGTTTGGCCAGGGATGTACACCCAAGTTTCTCAGTTCTGCAGCTCTTGTGAAAAATGCCAGCTTACCTCAGCAAAAGGAGTAGCACGGGCACAGCTTCAGCCTCTGCCAATCATAGACACACCGTTTGAGAGGATAGGAATGGACATAGTTGGGCCATTAGAGAGAAGTTCTGCAGGCCACCGTTACATCTTAGTCATATGTGACTATGCAACACGCTATCCTGAAGCTTTTCCCCTCAGGTCATGTAAGGCTAGACATGTTGCCAACTGCCTCATTCAGCTCTTTTCCAGGGTAGGCATACCTAAGGAGATTTTGACAGACTGCGGGACAAATTTCTTGTCCAAGTTGTTGCAGCAGGTCTATCAGGTGCTAGGTGTAAAGGGCATTAAGACCACCCCTTACCACCCCCAGACAGACGGGCTGGTGGAGCTGTTACAACCAGACACTGAAGAACATGCTGCGCAAGTTCATCTCCCAGAAAGGGGCTGATTGGGACCAGTGGCTGCCATACTTACTGTTTGCCTATCGGGAGGTTCCACAAGCATCAACAGGCTTTTCACCTTTTGAACTGTTGTACGGCCGCCAGGTGAGAGGGCCGTTGGACCTTCTGAAAGACTACTGGGAAAATCCAAAGCCAGAGGGGGAGAATGTAGTGGCATATGTAGTCAAAATGAGGGAAAGACTGCAGAAGATGTCAGAGCTGGTTCACGAGAACATGAAGTCAGCTCAAGCCAGTCAGAAAACCTGGTATGATCAGAAGGCCAGAGAGAGGGTCTTTAGTCCAGGTCAGAAAGTACTGTTGCTGCTGCCAACCAGTGACAGTAAGCTGCTGACTAAATGGCAGGGCCCTTATGAGGTGACTAGACGTGTGGGTAGAGTCACATATGAACTGCACATGCCGGACAAGCTTAAAAAACACCAGACCTTCCATGTGAACCTTCTGAAGGAGTTTCAGGAGCGTCCATGGCGGGTGTGCCAGCAGCTGCTGGTGCGTGCTGTGTGGGATGAGGACACGAATGAGAAATTCTTTCCAACCAGCACCACAGCAGGTGAGCCCTTGTCTGTGGACGTTTCACATTTGTCTCCCACCCAGCAGACAGACATCAAGCCCTTGCTGGACCCAGAGCTTTTCTGCGAGACCCCTGGTTTCACTTCTCTGGTTCAGCACAAGATCCGTCTTAAGGGAAATGCTCCTGTCCGGCAGAAGAGCTACAGGATACCAGAGCGGCTGATACCGCTGCTGCAAAAGGAGATCAAGCTGATGTTGGAGCTGGGCATAATTGAGGTCTCCTGCAGTGAGTGGTGCAGTCCGATAGTGCTTGTCCCAAAGAAAGATGGCTCTCTCAGATTTTGCATCGATTTCAGATACCTGAATGCAGTGTCAAACTTTGACCCATATCCCATGCCTCGTATTGATGATCTGTTGGAGAGAGTGGGCAGAGCTCAATACATCACCACACTGGACCTGAGCAAGGGCTACTGGCAAGTGGCTTTGGCACCAGAAGCTAAGGAACTGACTGCTTTCAAGACTCCATTTGGCATGTATCAGTTTAAGGTCATGCCATTTGGTCTCCAGGGGGCGCCAGCCACATTCCAGAGACTCATGGATCATGTGTTGAGGGATGTTGGTGACTTCTCTGCTGCATATCTGGATGATGTGGTTGTGTTCAGTCAATCCTGGGAGGAGCACAGGTTCCACCTGCAACAGGTCATACAGCGCATCAGAGCGGCTGGCCTTACAATCAACCCTCACAAGTGTGCAGTGGCTCAGAGAGAAGTGGAGTACCTGGGTCACATCATTGGCTTTGGGCAGATCAGGCCTCAGCTGGGGAAAGTGGAGGCCATTCACTCCTTTCCAGTTCCCACCACAAAGAGGAAGCTGAAGAGTTTCCTGGGTCTGGTCGGTTGGTACCGGAAGTTTGTGCCCCATTTTGCAGATAGATCTCTGGTGCTGAATGAACTGACCAAAGCTGCAGCCCCAAACAAGGTCAGATGGACTGAGGAATGTGACCTTGCTTTCAGGGACCTCAAAGACGCCATATGTACACATTCTGTTCTCCACAGTCCAGACTTCGACAAGCCGTTTATCCTGCAGACAGATGCTTCAGGTGTGGGCCTGGGAGCAGTGTTGCTGCAGGAGGAGGAGGAGCAAAGGAGACCAGTTGTGTTCCTGAGTCGCAAGCTGCTGGACAGGGAAACAAGATACAGTGGAGAAGGAGTGTTTGGCGATGAAGTGGGCCATTGATACCCTCAGGTATTATCTGCTGGGACGACACTTTGTCTTGGAAACTGACCACAGAGCTCTGCAGTGGCTTCATCGCATGAAGGATGCCAACATGCGCATTGCTGGATGGTATCTTTCCCTGCAACCGTATGACTTTACTGTTTGCTACAGGTCAGGGAAGTCGAATGTGGTGGCGGACTGTCTTTCCAGGATGTCTGAGGACTGAGATACTGTTCTCCTTCGAGAAAGGGGGGAGGAAATGTAACGAAGACTTCGTTACCGCTGACTGTCGGGTTACGGTTTTGTAAATATTATTGTAAATATTGTGCACGGTGGGTTTTGGATATTGTTTATAAATAACTAGACAATCTATAGTAATGGCGAAAAGGCACTTTTATTAGATATTTGGCAAATAACATTCGAACATGAAAGTTTCACGGGATAACGGCAATATTGGTTGCGTAATATAGTTATCATATGTGAGGAGTCGGCCTCGGTCGGATGCCGGGTGGCCGCTCGGCTCTGTCTGTAATGAGAGGAGGTCGGTTAGACTCCGTGGATAGCGGACGGTCCAGAATTGACGGACACCGCAAAAGTGATGAAACTTATTTTGGTAGTTATGAGAAGAATGGTGAAAACAGTGAAAGTGCCTAACAGAATTCTTTATGTTATTGTTAACACTCACCTTCTGTCTGTTTTATGCTCACCTGGGGTGCGTCATGGAAAAGAGTCCCTGGGTAACGGACGGGGTTAATAATGTTCGGGTGCAGCCAAGTGGCAGGGCAAGACAGGGGGGTACGAAAACTGTCTTATATATATCATTATTGTAAATATGTTTATGGTGTTTGGTTGAGGGATTATTTTACAGCACTGCCTACCAGGCCACAGTATAAAAGGGCGCCCATTTTAAATCTCTGTGGTTACTGGCTAGGCCTCACCCTGTGTGTGCTGCTATACCTGTGTTACAAAAGAGAAAGAAAATACGATCTGCATTATTCCACCTTTGCCTTGGCATTTTTGTGCAAACTACACAGTTGAAGTACTACCAGAAGGGTGTCACCCAACAAAGTCCTGGAAGAAATGGGCCCCTGCAGCAACCAGGGAGAGATGGAAAGAGACAACCGGCACGACACCAGAAGGGAAATTCCAAACCGAGATGCTACAGATGTGATGGCTATGGCCATCTATCATGTGATTAATGCCACCCGGTGACTTTTCAGAGTGGCAGACAGGAGAAGGAAATTGTTGGCCACATGCACCACCTGAGGAGCTCTAAATCGATTCTCAAGGATTTCCAGTGGCACAACCATAAGAAGTGGCGGAGACAGGTCAGAATGAGTAGTATACAGACATACAGAGAGAGAATGTTGACAGAGTAGTTATTACAAATTAAGAATATGTGAAAAGGAGCTAATATTTATGTAATCCGACCTAGTCCTACACACACAGTTGTATTTCATTAACGACTGAAAAGAGAAAAATGCCTTCAGCAGGGCCAATTTGTTTGTGGGCTCCAGAATAAATATGATTTTGGTAAACATACAAGGAGCATCTTCTGTCCTTGTTCAAAATTTAGATTTGAACTAAAAATAATGTCCACTCAGCCCTGAAGCTGTTGGAAGGCATTGCATCTGTCATTCAGTTTCTTGTAGACAAAGGTGCCATTGTGGAATACTCAAACTCAACCTGTAACACAATCATCTTGCCAAATGGCAGCTGGAAACCAGTTCAGGACCTTAGGGTGGTTGCTGAAGTTGAACAACATTCTGCCCCAACTGTACCAAATGTGGTAACATTGATGTCACAGGTACCAATAGATTCTTGTTGACTCTTTGTTATTGAAATATTTTAGCGTTCCTGTTCATCCTGACTCACAGCACTGGTTTGCTTTCATTTTCAAAGAAAAATGTTATTGTTATCTTATAATCATTTTAGAAAATTGTAAATTAGGTACGGTCCGCATCCAGATTATTCTTGATGTGCCAAAACTGAAAACCAAAACAAACAAATGATGTTTAGTCCTAGGCTTAGCAGGCTATTGCCACATATGGATCCATAATTTTGTGGAGATCTCCCAATAAGCTCTAGTTAGTTCTCTATATTTTTCTGTTGGATTTCCAGACATGACTAAACTTTTTAATTTTTTAAAAAACACGGTTTTATATCAGCAGTAGTTACTTAGTCCCATGATGACAAACCATGACCACAGTTTAACACTCTTCTGACTAACCCTGATTGTGTTCATTTTGTAGATGGTTCACTACTAAGGAGTCCATCAACTGACTCTTAACATGTTCTACGCTGCATGTATTAAGTATAGCATAGTTGAAAGTCTGAAGCTTCCAGTTGCCCAAGCAGCTGAACTGTTTTGCAATAATGCATGTGTTCATTTTAGAGATAACGCCATATTCTATATAGACTCTCAGTAGGCATTTTGATTATGCAAATGTCAGGCTCACGCAGGGTCTGCTGATCCAGTAGTACAAGGTAAAAAGAAGAAAAAGCTGGCAGCAGCCCAGGTGGAGAGGACCACATCAGGTGTTGATGACTTTCATCGCCATCCAGATCGCTGAGAGGACACATACACTCATGCATCCCAGTGCATAATGTTCATAAGAGATGTAGCGGCTAAGAAAAAACAACCGAGTCACAGCATCGAGGTTGACATGCAGTTGTCATTATTGGAGTGATAATCACAGCAATCACCATCCATTAATGGTTTTCAGTGAAACACCAAGAGTTTCTAAGTAACATCCAACAGTAGCTGAATATTCTCAACAAATGCAGGGTCAGGAAACCCCAGAAAAAGAAGACATCAGCATCACTACAGCAGATACCTAATCCAGAGACACAGACAATTGATTTGACACTTTGTGTCAAAAGGGGAATGTGGAAATTTTTCAATGTATCTGTTCTTACTGAAAGTGAAATCTAGGATTGTTACTTTAGAACTTCGTTGTACCTAAAACCCATCTTTTGTACAAGTCTGCCCACATTCTTTCAGGTTGTAAAACTCTCCCCAGAGTCGTTGTAAGGAAATAAGGATTATACCTTGTGGTCATTTAAAACAAACGTCCCCTAATAACATCTGTAACTGTTGATCTGGAAAGACCTTAACTAACCTGGGAGTGACCTCCGGTTAATTGTTCTGAGTGCTTGTAATAGGTGTAAAACAAATGCTTTCTAGAGTGGACTGTATGTATTGTCTCCATGCTGCATGAGCATTCAGGTGTGAGTAACCCCCTGGAGAAGAGGATGATGATTTTGGAAAATGGAAGGGTTTGATTATGTCTGTTATGTTTTCTATAGCTACTTTTATTGCAATTTTGTAACTTGTGGATGTTGTTGTATTCCATGTATTAGATCATTGTGTACTCGATTTATAACCTCTGTTAATGAAGGAAAACCGGATCCAATACAGATGATGCCCCTCTTTAGCTGCAGCACTGGAGGAGAATGATCTTAAGTAAGATGTTGGAGCTGCAATAACATGGTGTGATCTCTTGGAGAGAGATCAAAAGGGGAATTGTGGGGGTCATAGGAAGGCTAAGTCGTTGATTGTCTGACCAGTTATGTTAGGTCGTGCAAGGTTGACCTGCAAATAGTGTCATAAACTGTAAAAGGGTCTGGTAAAACAGTTGTAAAGTAATTGAATTCAGGGGTCAAATTCTTGGTATGCAATGGGGTGTTACTTACGATATATAAGGGCTTCTTCTGAACTGTTTCTTGAGATCTGTGACAGAAGGTACAGGAGTGCGTGTCACAGGTCTCCAGATATCTGAATCTGAATTACCCATATATACTTAAAGAATAAAGTGTATTTTAAATTGGAGAATTTGAGGTTCAGTGATTCTTTTTATTAATTAAGTTGGGGTGAAGAGAAAGCATTTCCCCAACAATCCTGAAACACCAGGAATAAACTCCAAAATTCAACTGGGCCTGGGTGTACACCTTAACACACACTGTAGTCAGAGTTATAAAATAAACTCCAGAAATGTAACTCTTTCACACTTTTGCCTGACTCAGATTTGAGTACTTTGTGAATTTGCTGTGTGTTAGTACATGTAGTTGTGTACAGTTCAGCTGCTGCTGTCCTTGGTGCTGAATTCACCAACCCAGCTGAATGGTCCTGAGTGATTATTGTTGTAATTCATTTGGTATTTTGAGAAGATTGAATATCATTAGTATGGGTTATGTTTTGGTTAATGTTAGGCTTTCAGTTATGATGTGTCCTCATAACTATATTAAGACAACAATGTGTGTGTGTGTGTGTGTGTTTGTCCTTTGATGCCTTTGATGTATCAACATTCTACAGTCTGATGTCACAGGCTGCAGTAAGTGGACACACAGCCAGAGACGTTCAGAAGTCAAACAGGAGCAGAAACAGTTGGACTGGACAGGACTTGCTCATGATTTAGGAAGAAAGAAGCACTCAGATATTTCTGCACAATTATTGACAAGGAAGGGAGGAGCTACTGCTGTTACAAGGACAAGAGGAAACTACAGGAAAGTCCAGATCAGCTCCAAGGTTTTCAGTAAGTCAAAACCTTTTTTAGTTGATGTCAGTGTTTCAGTTCAGTGGGATGTTTGTTAAATTGACATGATGTCTAATCACACAAGAACTTCAGCCCAAAGGTTTCAGTACATGTTCAGTTTATTTATGCTGATTGTATCTGTGAGATTTTCCTATTGTCAACTTAGGTTTCCATGTTGTGGTTCAAAGCATTATGGTTTGTGTTAAAGGAAAGGTGCCTATTTTTTCAAGTTTATATTTTAAACTTCAAATGTTCAAAAACATTCACATGCTTTTATGTAAATTGAAATCATTTGTGGTTGTTGCTTTGGATCCTCCTAAATGATGGAGCATAGCACAGTCCATGTCCTGTGTAAAAGGGACTTCCAAAGTTCAAAAGAAGCAAACATGAGGCTTCAGCAGTCTGACTTATATAGTTGAAACAGGCGTCCTCCAAGTCTTTTTTATCATTTATGTTGAACATCAACCACCAGTGCTTTACATGTGGAGCAGTGGTTTGCCTGAAGCCACAGATCCAGACTCTGCAGCTCTGGAGGTGGAAGTAACTGCAGAGGCGAGAAAGCACAACACCATGGGAGAGAGAAGAAGCCAAGTTAGTAACATACATTAATGGGATATGAATGTGTACAGATGGAGAGGAGAGGAGGAGAGAGGAAATCAGTGCATCATGTGAAGTCTTCCAGCAGTGTAGACCTATAGCAGCATAACTAGTGGCTCATTCAGGAAAGCCTTACTCAGCTCTGACTATAAGGTTCATCAAAGGAAAGTTTGAAGCCTCCTCTTAAACATGGAGAGGGCGTCTGCCTCCAAGACCCAAACTAGTAGATGGTTCCACAGTAGAGGAGCCTGATATCTGAGGGCTCTGCCTCCCGTTCTCTCTATTGGAGACTTTAGGAACCACAAGTAAACCTGCATTCTGGGAACACAATGTTCCAGGAGTAGTAGGGATGGCTGCACTGCTGCTGTGACCCGGCTTGGTAACACAGCCGGCCATTGCCAACTCTTAACATTCTCCTCTCCTTAGCTGTGTCTTCAGTAGCTAAACTTGTGTATCTATGCTGAAGATTAGAGAGAAAGCTCTGTTCTAAAACGTCTCTCTGTTTTCAGCTCTCAGGACTTTTGCAGCTTCTACCTCAGTCTCTACAGTTTGGACTTTAGTCTCACTCCTGTGCTCTTGTTTGTACTTTGGGATATCAGCCTTATGTCACTGTTTACTGATCAATTACAGCCATATCAGAGCTGTGTTATGTTACTGATAATGTAAACCAAACTTTTCCTGTTAGCTGGGAAAAGTTGTAGGAATCTGTGACCCTCTCTTGCTCCTGGCTCCGAGGCCCACTTCCTGGTCGCCCGCTTCTTTCCGCCTTGTCGTCGCTGGCACAGACGCCGAACTGCCGATCCTCCACCGACGTGCGCGGCTCGTGGGTTCATTCCCAGTGCTGCAAGTTAGCCGCAGGTTGCTGCTAGCCTCCACTGTTGCTGAGTGGACACGCTCAGCTTCTCTCTCCCTCAGGTGATCACGCGTAGCCTGATCGAGAATTATTTACCAGCTGCTTTGTCCTGCACGGAGAAGAAATACTGCTGCTTTACCTTGTTCTACCTTACCGGGGTGTTTCTGCCGCGGTTCTGCCGGTCGCTCGGTGTTGCTGCCGTCGGGCTGCGCAGATGGGCAACGCAATCACCCCTACCTACGCGAGTATTGAATGGGCAGTTTCGTTTGCCTTGGGCCTGACTTTTAAAAAATTGAATAAATGCACGGTGGGGTTGCTCTTTATTTAATGCCCCCATTTCCTTTGTTGCATTTAGTTTGAATGGGTTTTGGGATATTGTTTTGATTATTTTGTTTTTATAACTTTGTTTCTATTAGGTTAGGTTATTTGGTTTATTAAATATCCTGTTTTACTAGGTCCTGTGCTTTTTTTTTTTTTTCTTGCTTATTTTTTGACGTTCTGTGATTCAATTAGCCCTGATATTCAGTTGGATTTTGAGTTTTTGTTTTTTTTTTTTTTAACTTGTGACAAGAATTTTTTATGTTATGTTTAGTTACTGATATTCTTAGTGCTCTGATTAATTTATAAGCATTGATTTATTGTTTTCTTTTGTTAGTATTTGTATATTGGTTATTTATTTTCCTGTGTTTTCCACTAATTTTATTTCCTTGTCCCCTTTTCAGTGGCTGAGAGCGAAGGTGGTGGCGGTCGTGGTGCCGGGTGGTGGTTCCCCCTCTTTCCTGTGTCATGTGCCTCCCCTGGTCCTGGGTTCCTTTCACTACGTGTGTGTGGGTGTGTGTGGCTGTCACGTGTGGCTGTGGTGATCATTTTTGTACATTATTTGATAGGGTCTCCCCCCTTTCCCCTCACGTCCCCTGTGTGTGAATGGTGTTTTATAGTATTTAATACTCTGTGTGTGAATGGTGTTTTATAATGTTTAAAGACATACTGAAGTTATTTTGAAATAAAGTATATTGATTATTGCTCTGGAACTACGTCTCTGCCCGTTGTAAAAAGCGAACCTGGGTGCCTTGGAGTTGGTACAGTTGACTAAAACTATTTCCTTGGGTGAAATTCCCAAGGTGGTGTTGTCTGGCTTCGTAGGTTGCTCTTAGTTGGGTGTTGTAGTGATCGACACCATCAGCTATCTGCTACAACCCCATCATCATCTATCTCATCTCCCTCGCCGCCACACTCAGATCAGTACATGTTAGTAGTTCATGTCAGTGTCTAGTTTAGAAGTTTTTTGGGGTGGGATGTTTTTGTTCAGGTGATTTGTTTGTTAATTTGGACACACACACAAAAGCAGTTGTTACCAGGAAAAAAATGAGATGAAACAGAAAGACAAGTTGTTGAAATCTTAGAACATTTTTCCTTTTTCTCCTCTGAATCTTCTACACAAATGACTGTTTTCTTTTGTCAATCTGTGAAACTGTTCAAATTTGCTGATGATACCACATTGGTGGGCTTAATCACTGAGAACAATGAAACTATGTATAGACAAGAGATTGTAACATTAGTGGATGGGTGCAATGTTAATAACCTGGAACTGAATGTAAGCAAAACTAAGGAACTTGTGGTGGATTTCCGTGCAGAGGAGAGCTCATCAGCCACAATACACAAGTGCAGCAGGTGGACAGCTACAGATTTCTTGGCTTCAGTATCTCAGCAGACTTAAAATGGACAAACACTCATGCCACCCTGAAGAAAGCTCACCAAAGACTCCATTTTCTGAAACAACTAAAAAGTGGGGGTGTTGGGCCCAGGGATGTTAATATTTTGAACTTGCACTTCTTTTATTAGGTCTTATAGATATGTTCTTTTTGTCATTACTTATGCTGCTACTGTCAGTGAGTGTGTGCTTATTATTTATGATTTATGACTGTAAGAATGTTTTTGTAATTGACTGACCTCACCAAACAAATTCCTTACGACATCGTTTGGTGATAAAGTGTTGAATCTTGAATCTTGATTCTCTGCAGCCTCTTCTTTTCCTCTGTATATCCCAAGAGGAATCTCCAGTTTCTCAGCATAGAGAAGAGCAGTGCTGTGTAGAGCTAACAGCTGATCCTGAGTGAAAGCAAAGGAGTCCCCCGACTGGCACCCAAAAAGTTCGGAAAAAAGTAAAAAGCAAAATACAAATGTAACAAAAGTAGTCTCCATCAGTGCACAACTGCGCCAGGATTTGACCACATTGAAGAAAAAAACAAACACACGCCAAAAGACAAGAGAAAAGATTACAAGTAAGAAAAGATGGGGCAGAGCTGCCACAACCAGCAGCTGCTCGTGCAGCGCCATCTTGTAAGAGAAAAAAAGTCAACTTCAAAAAAAGACTAAAAAAAGTTGAGAATGAAAACCAGCAGCTGAAATTTGACTAAAACAAGAAGCTGTGAAGTTTATCTGAAAAATGTTTAAAGAGTTTTTCAGCTTCATCTGTCATTTTTACAGTGTATACCTGGTGTTCACCCTGTTTCATGTTTTACAGTGAATCCTCTGGTTGCTGATAATACTTGTGTACTTTTACTGCTGATGTTGTCATTGGTCGTTTTCATTTTCACACTGCATCACATATTTCTGACAGTCCTTTCCCTTGTGATGTTTTTCACGTTGTCACCCCTGGTTGTTGGGTTTTTAACAGTGCAGCCTAACTTCCACTTTACAATACATCTGCTGCTTTTTATATTTTACAAGTTCATTACACTGTTGTAATATTTTGCAGTGCATCCCCTGGTTGTAAGTTAGTCCAGAGCTCATCTATGACCATCATTTTTATTGGATATATCCTGTGTCACCTTTGTTGCCATTTTACACAGCGCACAGCCTCCATTAAATTCTTTTACAGTGTATTTCCTGATAATCAATGTTTAGCCAAGCCATATAAATAATAAACACTTGATATAATGTATGTTTTGCACATTAGTAATTAGTAGTTAGTAATTAGTAACAGTATTTAACGTACGTTATTTTAGTAATAAATTCATTTAAGCAACAAAAAAATCTGAGAAGCCATTTGGGAGCCGAAAGAGAGTCTCTTTTAGTGAGCCGAGCCATAAGAACCGGCTCTCTTAAAAGACGTATAATTCATCACTGTACCAACGGATGCTGAAAGCTTCTATTTTCACTTTGACTGAAGTTTGTAGGCGTGATGATTTTCTCTGTCTGAAGGTAAATGTCCGCACTTTTAACGTTTTACCTGTCAACAATTTCCTGTAGTTACCTGGATTATCTGATGTCTGAGAGTTTTGGATGTTGTTCCGTTTTTATACTGGTGTTATGGTGGCTTAGCTGTGTAGACTTGAGTTGCTACCGTCACCAAAGTCGTGGGATAAGGAAGGAGGAGTGACCGTTATTCATACATGGCGGCGCTTTACTCCACTCACTTTACTGCCGACTGAAGGCAGCTTTTCCTGCCTGAACTGGCCTGTGGAGGAGGCGGGACCTGAGCCGCTAAATGCGGTTCGAGCTTAAGCCGGACAGCGGCTGGAGAACAGCTCTGACTTTCTCTGTCATTAGATGAACTCTGTACGGGACTGGAGCTCAGAGGGGACTGATAGGGCTTTTCAGCCCCTATGTGTGATTTTCAGAGAGACAGTTAACACTCCATCCACAGAGTCAGAGGCCTCCTGGTCCTATCAGGACAAACTCTACCTGATCAATTAGATGATAAAGACCCAAATCCATAAATACTGTCACAATAAAGCATCTCAGCAGCTCTGATAGGTGATTATATCTCTGTGGCTGGTCACAGTACAAACAGAAAAACTGTCTGTCAGGACATATTTGCTGTTTTTTTTATTGATGTCTATCTGTGTCTCTGCTGTTTGGTTTAGTTTTGGTTTGTTGTTGCTGCTTCATATAGTTCAGACTTTACTATTAGAAAGGCAGGAAAGTGCTGGGGCCCCAAATAAAAGGGCCCCTGCAATAATATTGAGGAGGAATGAAGTGAGTCTCAGTTGTTTTGTGTGGAATAATCACCTGCAGCTTGTTTCATCAAGTCATTTTCTACAGGGGGCCTATAAATCTCTTCCTCTCCCTCCTTTTGGCTCCTTTGATCACAACTCTGTGCATTTGCTGCCCACATAAAAACTGTTGTAAAGAGGGAGACATAACATGCTCATACATGGTCTTTTGCAGGGACATGATCATTCCTGTAAGCGTGTTAAAATATTTCTGAACAACAAACCATGATTTACCAAATCAGTCAAAGCAGGATTACAAATCAGAACTGGAACACAAGTTGGCAGCAAACAAACTTGGTTCAGCCTGGGCAAGCATGAAAACTACTGCAGGCCTTCAGAGCACAGAGCTCAGTACTTGTGTCTTTTAGATGGTTGGAACTCAATCAGAGCTGGCTAATGTTCTGAATTGTTAACATGTCCCTAAGCTCTGGAAGGACGCTGTGGTTGCTGTCCCAAAACACTGAATGATGTTAGAGCAGTCGCCCTGACTTCAATTTGAATGAAAACTTTAGAGAAACTGGTCAGATCTGAGGTCCTGAAGCAAACTGAACATGCACTGGATCCTCTGCAGTTTGCATACAGGCCTCACAGAGGAGTGGAGGATGCTACAGTGACTCTGCTCAACATGCTTTTTAAACATCTGGATTTTAATGGGACACACACCAGGCTTTTTATTTGTGGACTTGTCTTCTGCTTTTAATACAGTCCAACCTCACATTTGAATTGAAAGGCTCCTACAACAGTTTGATTTAAATAATAATCTGGTGGGTTGGATTCTGGATGTTTTAACCAACAGGACACAGAGAGTGAGGGTCAACAGTACATTGTCTGACCAAAGGTGTTCTTCCTCTGTTTCTCCTCAAGGGTGTGTGTTGTCACCACTATTGTTCATTTTATACACAAAACATGTGTCAGAGCAGACATGACAGCAGAAGCATCATAAAGTGCTGAGGACTCAGTTATTGTTAGTCTCCTCCAGGACGGTGAGAGCAGCCATGGACCAGTCATTGATGATTTAGTTCAGTGGTGTGAGGAATCCTACCTGCAGCTAAATGCTACAACAACCAAAGATATGCTCATTGATTTTAGGGAGGAAACTCCACAGGCACCAAGTCACTGTAATTAAAGGTCAGACCATTGAGTATGTGCAGTCTTACAAATATCTTGGGACTATCATTGACAGCAAATTGACTTTTGAAGAAAATTGTGAAGTGGTTTGTAAAAGGCTCAGAAACGTTTACACTGTTTAAGGAAACTTGTACATTTTCACATTGAACCATAATGAGCATGTTCTCTTGCTTTTATAGAATCCATTTTATCATTTTCTTTAGTGTTATGGTTCAGTCAGACAACTTTAAAACAGAGGAACAAATCTACCTACAGATACAAATAAAGTAACATGAACCTGAACCTGAACCTGAGGATGATTTCAGTTGATGTGCAGATGAATGATTTGTGTTTTCTCTCCAGATGAAGGTAGAAAGTGTATGTGAGCTGATGTGGATGTGAATTCAGCATCATGAATCAGTGTGAGGACAGAGAGGAGGGAGCCCCTCCCCCTAAAAGCAGTCTGTGTGGGGACCATGAGATCCAGACCAAAGCTCAGAGGTGAGATGAGGATCTCTAACTGTCCATGACTCTTCTTCATGTCAGAGCTCAGCACTCACATCACTGCACCATCATTATTCACACTCAAAGCTCTGTGTGTGTGTGTGTGTTGTGTTGAAGGCCAGAGCAGCAGCACACCATACTCTGCTGGACTTGGACCTGAACATGGACCTGAGCCCAGCTGTGTGTCCATGAAGAGTGACTGGTCAATGGTTGAGCCCATTAATTTCAAAGGACAGCCTCCCTCTGCTGCAAAGAAGTGAGCTGCAACTGACGATATGTTTTCTTCTTTACTAAGAGAGACACTGTATGAATAATAGATATGTTGTCTCTGTCCCCATGTTCCTGGACGGTCTTAATTTCTGTGTCCATGGGATCCCCTGTAACTGAGCCCAGCTGTGTGCCCATGAAGAGTGACATGTCAAAGGATGTCTCCATTCATTTCAAAGGACAGCCTCCTCTGCTGCAAAGAAGTGAGCTGCAGCTGAGTTTAAAATGTATCAGACAGCTGTCCTGTATAACTGGTCTTCTATGAAAGATCAAGTGATTGTGTTTTGTCTCCAGGCTTCATGAATGACACAGTATATGAACATGATCAGGCTGAAACACAGGCTTTAGTGGCAAAGTTGATGTTTCTCTTTTCAAGAAAAGCACTTCTTATGTTCTTATATGTGTCATTCAGATCAGAACTAAAACTCCCATAACTCAGCACCTATCCAGTTCCAGTGTTTGTGTTAGTGTCCTGTAGCAGAGGTGAGACTTCTGTCAAACCCAGTGTGAGTCCTAAAACTCATCATTTAAAAGGTGGACTTGTTGTGATGACTCTCGGTCATGAGGTACAGAAGTGATTGCTTGTTTCCTCTCATTGAGAATGTCACAGCACAGTAGTGTTTGCTTTAATCAGGACGGTCACCACAGAACATAAAAGCAGCTGCTGTTTGTGTACAAAGCATAAAACGCTCACAGATGCTGCAAACATAATGTGAGCTAATTCTTCATGATTCCTCCACAGAGTGGACCAGGAGAGCTCAGAGGTTCCCAGTGCTCAGTCTGCCCAGCAGCATCAAACACCCTGGACTCCATATTTATGGTCTGTACATGGACAACAACTACTTTGACATCTTTTGTGTTGACAGTAATCTCCATGCTGCACTTTTTAGAGCAGTGGATTGTCAGTGTGTCCAACATGGATCTGATGTTTGGCTCCATGGTTTTACTTTGATTGTGTCATTCATATAGTTTTCTGTTCCAGCTGCTGGAGGAGAACATTGTGACTTTTGTGAAGAAGGAGCTGAAGAAGATCCACAAGGTTGTGAGTCCAGATTACCCAGAATGCTCAGAGAGTCAGAGAGAGAGGATGAGGAGGTGTTGGACAGTGAGGATGAAGAGCAGAGGAGGAGCAGCAGAGAGGCTTTGTGAAGATCACAGTGAACTTCCTGAGGAGAATGAAGCAGGAGGAGCTGGCTGACTGTCTGCACAGCAGTAAGAGGATTTCTCTAAAGATTCTACATGATGGACAAATGGGACATTTACTAACGTCTCAAGACATGGAGGGAAATATGTTCCTGTGTGTTCTTTAGGGGGATGAACATGTCATGTTTTCTTTATGAATCAGTCATTGATGTTGTTTCTTGTTTGTTCATTCAGGACATGTTGTTCCAGTTTGTCAACGTAAACTTAAATCTACTCTGAAGAAGAAGTTCCAGTGTGTGTTTGAGGGGATCTCTGAAGCAGGAAACCCAACCCTTCTGAATCAGATCTACACAGAGCTCTACATCACAGAGGGAGGGACTGGAGAGGTCAATGATGAACATGAGGTCAGACAGATTGAAACAGCATCCAGGAAACCAGCCAGACCAGAAACAAGCATCAGACAAGAAGACATCTTTAAAGCCTCACCTGGAAGAGATGGACCAATCAGAACAGTGATGACAAAGGGAGTGGCTGGCATTGGGAAAACAGTCTTAACACAGAAGTTGACTCTGGACTGGGCTGAAGACAAAGCCAACCAGGACATACACTTCACATTTCCATTCACGTTCAGAGAGCTGAATGTGCTGAAAGAGAAAAAGTTCAGCTTGGTGGAACTTGTTCATCAGTTCTTTCCTGAAACCAAAGAAGCAGGACTCTGCAGGTTTGAAGAGGTCCAGGTTCTGTTCATCTTTGACGGTCTGGATGAGTGTCGACTTCCTCTGGACTTCCACAACACTGAGATCCTGACTGATGTTACAGAGTCCACCTCAGTGGATGTGCTGCTGACAAACCTCATCAGGGGAAACTGCTTCCCTCTGCTCGCCTCTGGATAACCACACGACCTGCAGCAGCCAATCAGATCCCTCCTGAGTGTGTTGACATGGTGACAGAGGTCAGAGGGTTCACTGACACACAGAAGGAGGAGTACTTCAGGAAGAGGTTCAGAGAGGAGGAGCAGGTCAGAAGGATCATCTCCCACATCAAGACATCCAGAAGCCTCCACATCATGTGCCACATCCCGGTCTTCTGCTGGATCTCTGCTACAGTTCTGGAGCACATGTCTACCACAGAGCAGAGAGGAGAGCTGCCCAAGACCCTGACTGACCTGTACTCACACTTCCTGCTGGTTCAGACAAAGAGGAAGAAGCACAAGTAATGATGAGGGACATGAGACGAGTTCACAGGAGCTGCTGACGAGGCTGACAGGGAAGTTCTTCTGAAGCTGGGGAGGCTGGCGTTTGAACATCTGGAGAAAGGAAACATCATGTTCTACCAAGAAGACCTGGAGCAGTGTGGTCTTGATGTCACAGAGGCCTTGGTTTACTCAGGAATTTGTACAGAGATCTTTAAAAGAGAGGCGTGATCTTCCAGAAAACAGTCTACTGCTTTGTTCATCTGAGCATTCAGGGAGTTTCTGGCTGCAGTCTACATGTTCCACTGTTACACAGAGAGGAAGACAACAGAGCTGAGGACTTTCCTGGGACAAGACTATGAACACTGGCACTCAGACCCTTTCATCAGGAACACTTATGAATATTTTGGAAATAACAATAGCAGCACCATCACTTGATGGTCCTCCTCCAGTGATGCCATAGAAGAGCTCCCTCCAAAGTAGAAATACCTGGACCTGTTCCGCTTCCTTCTTGACACCTGGAACCCAACCAGAGACTCTTAGGAAGGCCTTCACCACCAGTCGAACAAGGAACAGACCAGAAATCATCCAGGAAGCCGCCGACAACCTGAAAGAAGATGAACAGAGATGATATCTCTCCTGACAGAAACGTCAACATCTCTTTCACTGCCTCTGATGGGAGATAGACGGCACGCTCAGTACATCCCAGGAGATCCAAGGTTCCTGAAGTCAGAGGGCTGTAGATCAGAGAAGAAATACTCTGAGATCCCTCTGTTCAAACTCTGACCTCCCGTTCTGCAGATGTCAGAGGAGGTTCTAGGTAGGTTGGACCTGAAGGCATTTAACTTGCCCACCCATCAGAAGAGAGACGGCGAAGATTCAATCTAGCTGTGAGGAACTGCAGAAAAAAGCTGTGTAAAGTCCAGACACTGAGTCTTTAATATTATCGATCCAGGTGTGGAGATTAGTAGTTTTAGTTTTTCCAGATATGCCTGGTATGTAATCTATTCTCATTATTATCACTGTGTTTTTATCATTTTAGTTCAGCACAATACATATGTTCTTCTAGAGATGTCTAAATGTGTGTGAGTGTCAAACTGGTTTTCATTTGGGCTGTGTGATTACTGCTGTTAAATTTCTGTGTTTATTTATTAGTAACTGATTCATACATTCATTTGTTAATCTAATACATGTCATTTTGAATCTTTAGTTTTCAATCAAACCTGATACTCATTTCAGGTAGTTAAACTCTACTGAAAACATAATTATGAATATTATCTTCCATTTTCTGCCAATGAATCCCATAAAATCCTCCACACTGCTCACTGAAAGATTTTCCACTAGCACGTGTTAATTAAGACACAAGAGAAGGTGTTTTCTCTCCTGATGAGGAGAGTGGGAATCAGAGGCACTCTGCTGATCCAGGGTAATTAATCTCAGATATATCAAGGCAGAATGGGAGAATTCAGTATTCTTCTACACATTTGTCTGAATCAGACTGCTGAAGCTTCATTCAGCTACAGCTGGAACTCATGAAGTCATTCCTTACAGTGTAGTTGTGTTGGGAGGACCACTTCACAGTCAGTGTGAACCACAGGAAGAACGAAGCTGCACCAAAGACTCTTTAAATCAGCATGTGAGATCTGACTGTTGGATTTGAAGTATATCAAAATATTGATTAGCTGACAGAAATCATACCAATAATCCATGCCGGACCAATTGTCATAGAATAATGTTTGTTGGCCTCAATGGTAACTGAACTCACACACTAAATGTTGTCACGATAAAGCATTGTAATGTTTTCTAAATGAAGTGTAGAAAATGTCCAGTGTGAGTTGTTCAAAGTCCATTTTATCACAATATACAGAAGATCAATTGAAAAACATGTATTATTATTACTGTTGTTATTGTCATTATTATTATCAGTAGTAGTATTACATTGTGTGTATGTGACTTTGCTACTGAGCATTTTCCAAAGTTTCCATTAAATCCATCTGTAATTTGGGATCAAATAGTTGTTGTTCAGTTGAATATGTGTTTAGTTGTGGATTTCCTGAGCTGATCTGCAGGATAGAGACCAGGACCAAGCAAGACATTTGTCCTGGATCAGGACTGAACATTTGAAGTTTGATCCATTTCAGTGGTGAATCAAAGTCAGTTTTAGTCCAACATGTCTGATTTGATCTTTATCTTCTAATTCCAGACTTGACTGAGCTCAGCAGCATGTTATGAATCTGTGTTGACATGAATAGTTGTATGAATGTTGTGGTGACATTTGGATGATGTGTATAGAAGGCTGACATTATGATGATCCACAATAAGAGAAGGACAAAGTCCCTCTACTCATGTTAGTGAAAGCTCATTGATTAGGACATATCTGATTGGATTAGAAATGATTTTTATCCACATGATTTATTCTTTATTCAGACTGAGTTCCTGCAGGTTGTCAGAGATCAGCTGTGCTTCTCTGGCCTCAGCTCTGAAGTCCAATCCCTCCCATCTGAGACACCTGGACCTGAGTGACAACAAGCTGCAGGATTCAGGAGTGAAGCTGCTGTGTGGTTCTCTGGAGAGTCCACACTGTAGACTGGAGACTCTGAGGTCAGTTCACTGTCTGTTACTGTTGTAGATCTTAGATCTTTAATCTACAACTGAACCTGGTTTATCTTCATCCAGAACTTGAATCCATTCATCTTGAATGAATGAATGAATGAATGAGATTTGAAATAGTTGTTGTTCCATATTGTGACTTTTCTTCTCTCAAACTAAGAATTATTCCTTCAGTTTCACTTCATTTCACTTTACTTTATGTGACCCAACTCAGTGTAGAGAGGTCTGAGGAGTTAAAATGATAAACCTCAAAGTAATATAACTTACTGATACTGAGTGGTGACACACATAACTAAAAAGTTCAAAAAGGAAGAGCAGCAGACATGCATTCAAACAAATGCTAAGTCTATTGGGGGTGGCCTTGGTGCAGCAAGTTAAGCATGCGGCTTTGGACTTTGGACCACCCCGAGATCGGAGGGTCGCCACCTCTGCGGCCATGGCCGTGGTGCCCCTGAGCAGGCACGATCTACCCCTGCTTCCCGGGCTCCTTCTAGGGAAGCCCCTGCCTAATCTCTAGTGCTTGTGTGTGTGTTTAGATTTACTTTGTGTGGGTAAAATGCAGTAATTTCCCAAAGAGGGATCAATAAAGTATAAAATTAAACTTATTTAAGCCTGAATAGTGGGTGAGAGGAGTGGCTGAGAACTAACGGGCCTGAAGAATAAAAGCACTCAGGTAAGTACAAATGATAGACTTTATTCTACAATATTGAAATAACCTAGATAGCACCAACTGAATACAACAATAAAAGTTTAAAACAAGGGTAGAGTCCTTGCTGTGGGGAGATTCTATCACAACCTGCTTATACTCACACCATGTGCTCAGCTGGTGCTGGTCCCACTAGAAGACACTTCAAACACTGCAAGTCTACAAACACTGCACTGCACAGGAGAAAATTCAAGACACGAGTATGTGACTGCCACCATTTATATTAGCACACAGCATGCAGAGTGTGTACCCTGCAAACTACTCCCCACAGGCTGGACCTCTACCTAAAAATAAAAACAATTAGAATCAGTTTGTTCAGATAAAATGAACAAGAAAGGACTTATATGGACAGATAATTAAAAACTCAATAATGAGTTCACAGGAACTAATGTCAGTACAGCAGAATCATTCCATCAGTCCCTGTAAAAACAACATGTGAAGTAAATAAAGCCAATAAAGCAGCAGTCTGGATCTGGGCCTGAAAGAGGTGACAACAACTATTAAAAATGTGTATTAATACTTTAGGGATACAGCCCCACTACACTGCCTTTAAATAAGTTTCATACTTAAGGACATGTGGGGGCTACTACAGAATCCCCTGGCTCTGTCTGGTTCAGTGGATAAGACTCAACAAGGTGCAACACTCAGTCTTCCTGTCAGATGGAAACACACATTGCTATAGAACACAGGAAAGAGCTGAGTTTAATTCAACCACAGCCGACCTCTTGAGCATCGTATCAACAGCCTACAGGCTCACAGTGCTGCACAGATCTGTGGAATCAAAAATATCTCTATTAACAAAACAAAGAACCTTTTCCCTTTGTCTCTCTCTTCAAATCCAACTTTCCCTCACCTGCACACACCAAAGCACTGCTCACAGGAGGCCTCAGACAAAGAGGACGTGCTGCACCCTCACCTGGGCTTTTAAAGACGGGCATATCTATTCCTACCCATTAGTGGGTGGTTACAAACCCTAACCAACCAGGCCTCTAAGCCTAGCCCTCACATTTAATTATAAGAACCTACAGCATTACAAAGTTCATAAAGCAGAAGGGTTTTATTAGGTCCTCATCTGAGTTGATATTTATCATCTAAAGGTAAACTTTATTAAATCAAACATCTTGGGATTAAATACTTTCTCTTCACTTTATAGGTTTAGTTGTAGGAATTTCCCTATGGTGCAGAATCAGAGACCTGTACTGTGAATCAGGATTTAGAGTTAGCCCGATAACTTCAGGTTTAAGTCTGGGTTTTCAGGGTTACCAACGTGGTTCACCTACGAACGTGTTACGACATTGCCATGGTAACTTCTGTCGCACACCTAATCTGCTCCAGGGCAGGTTAACTACGGAGGATCAGATCAAAACCCAACAACTGACTAGTCAGATCACTGGAAAAACTGAGTCAATCGCTTCCTGCAGGATTTAACAGGGACAAAAGAGTTTATGTAAGAGCCATTTGCAAAATTGTTCATGGTCATAAATTACTTTGGTGGGCACTTGGTGTGGTGGCTTTTGTGTGCCAGTAGGTGTCGCTGGTGTGCTGCCACAGCAACAGGTATTTAGGGCTGTTAGCTCACCTCACTGGGCGTGTTTGACCCCGGAAGGGCATAAGGTTCTTGACCGCTATGGCGGCTGGTTTGAATTTCTTTGTGTGATGAAGATGCCAGTAAATGTGATCAAACTGGAAAATAAATTGACAATGTGGCATAGTAAGACGATCAATAGACTCTTCATTCATACGATGCAAAGCAGACGGTAATGGGAACAGTAGCGTGTCATCCAAGCCACTCCCGGGAGTCTTTACACCTCGGCGTCTCGGTATCAGACCGAGCTCCAACAGATTAGATGAAGTGTATGTAGAAATTTGACATTGTGATGATCCACAATAAAAGAGGGACAAAGTCCACTCCACTCATATTAGTGAAAGCCTGATTTAGTTAGGGCATATCTGATTGGATTAGAAATGATTTTTATCACATGATTTGTTCTTTAATCCAGATTGAGTTCCTGCAGTTTTGTCCAGAGATCAGCTGTTAGCTTCTCTAATGTAGCTCTGAAAGTCCCACCCCCTCCCATCTGAGACACCTGGACACAGAGACTCTAACCCATGACAGGCTGCAGGATTCAGGAGTGAAGCTGTAATATTAGCAGGTTTTCTGGAGAGTCCACACTGTGGGCCTGGAGACTCTGAGGTCAGTTCACCTGTCATATTACTGGTAGCCAGATCTTATATCTTTAATCCCACAAGCTGAACCTGGTTTATCTTCGTCAGAACTTGAATCGATTCATCTTGAATGAATGAATGATGGCTAGAAATAATTCTTCCATATTATTGTTTTTTCTTTTTCTCAGACTAAAATTGTTTATTCAGTTTCCACTTCATTTCAATCAGTTGAATCAATCAAGATAATATTTTATTTCACTTTCAACCACAAATACGTTTAGCAGCACCAATTTCATACACACGTATTGATCCTCCACCCACACAGACACACACCCAAAATCCATCAACAACACAGTTAAGTAAAGTTTCCAATAAAAACAGGAACTGAAGGCTTTATGTGATCGATATAAGGGCTTTGCAATGAGAAAACACTGGAGAGCAGGATAAAAATCAAAAATAATATAAAAATACATACACAAATAACAGGAACAATCAAAATGATAATAGAATCGAAGTGAATAATTTAAAAGAAATCAAAGTGAAGTTTGAAAAATGTTAAATGTTAAAATGTTAAAAAAAAAAAATTAAAAAGGGAAAAATCTGATGGAGTAAAACTAGAAATCAGAAAACAAACAAACAAACAAACAAACAACAATAAATATATAAAAGTAATAAAGACTAGAATGTGTGAATAAAGAAACAAACAAACAAACAAATAAATAAATAAATAAATAAATAAACAAACTTAAAAGCCAGATTAAAGAGGTTGACTTTGCTTCTAAAAAGTATCAGAGTTCTCTGCTGCCCTCAGGTTTAGGTTTAATTAAAAGCCACTACCACGAAGACCAGAGGGTTCTAGAGGGCTCATAGGTTAAAAAAGCAAATCTGATAAATAAGTTGGACCAAGACCATTAAGAGCTTTATAAACCAATAAAGGGATCTTAAAATCAGTTCTGAAGCAGACAGGAAGCCAGTGCAGACTTTAAAATGGGTGTAATGTGTGCTCTGTCTGGTCTTTGTCAGTACACGTGCTGCTGAATTTTCTGAAGTAGCTGTGGCTGAGATATGTTCTTTTAGGGAGACCAGAAAGCAGAGCGTTGTAGTAATCCTGTAGGTGATAGGAGCCTGCAGCAATGTCTCTGCATTGGCTTGAGAGAGAAATGGTTGCCCTCTGGCAATGTTCTTCAGATGATAAAAAGCAGTTTAATTACATTTTTAATGTGAGACTAAAAACTAAGGTCTGGGTCAAAATGACTTCTTGGTTTTTCACTTGTTTACAGGCGTTTAGTGCCAGAGTTTGTTTGTCTGATTGAGTTGTAGAAATTTTCTGCCATCCATAACTTGATATCTAAAATATAATTAAAAAGAGCCTGGATTGGCTCTGGGTCATCAGAGGACACAGCAATGTAAAGCTGTGTATCATCAACATAGCTATGGAAGCTGATGCAGTGCCTCCTGATGACATTTCCAAGTGGCAGCATGTAAAGGTTATAAAGTGTAGGACCTAAAATTGAACAGCAGAACACATGAATTTAATTTATAGCTACATTCACCCATGCTAACATAAAATTCTCTGTCAGTAAGATAAGACTTTGAACCAAATAAAAACAGTACCAGAGAGGCCAGTCAGGATGTGAAGTCTATCTAAAAGAATGGTGTGACCTTAAGTCAAAAGATGCACTTAAGTCAAAGTGATACTAATACAGGTGTTTGTTTTTTGTTTTGTTTTGTTTTTCATATCCATATCTCACCTGAGGTCTCAGTACTATGATTGGTCCGAAAAGACAAATTGGTATATTTCAAAAAAAACTGTGTTTAAACTGAGTTTTAAAAAAAACCATTCAACTGATTAAAAACAAGCTTTTCTAAAATGTTACTTTAAAATGGTGGATTGGATTCACAATCTGTGGTTTTTAAGTATGGAGGATCTAAATTGTTTCTTCTTCAGAAAGGATTTGACTCTGGCCGTCTTAAGAGCAGCAGGAAGACACCATCTGAAAGAATGATTTTGCTATGTTAAGTAAGTCTTCATTAAAAAAGCTTTAAAAGGTTTGTAAAAAAAGGATGTTGAGGTATGAGATCTCTAAGGGGCAAGTTGATGGTTTTAATTGAAATTACTTTTGCAAACATCTCAGCATCAACCAGGATGAATTTCTCCAATGTTTCCTCATGCAAAAGGTTCTTTGGTGATTGAATTTTGTATGCTTACACTGAGATCATCTTCATCTGATGGAGTTCAATTTTATTTTGAAGTGAACTCTAAAGTCTTCACATTTGAAGCTGTTAGACTGCCAGCCTTCACACAAAGTTAATTAGATGATCCATGCTTGAGAAAGAAAATTTTGGGGATTGTTCCAGTTGTCAGTTATCAATTAGGAACAGTAAAAAAATTTTCAAGGTGATCAGATAAGTCTGAATCCACAACTGAAGAAACGATAGTAGACAGGCTGTGGGTAATACATAGGTCTAAAAATGTTGGCCTTTATTGTGGGCAGGCTGTGTAACATGCTGATAAAAATTCATACAATAAAGCAAGTTTGAGAAAATGAAAAGCAGCAGAACCAAAATCTTTTGACCTAATTTATACAGATTTGTAAAAACACCAGAGTCTAAAACCTGAGGAATAAAAAGTGCTGGATAAAACTGAATAAAAAACTGGATAAAAAATATTGATTAGTGGCAGAAATCCTTCAATGACTCAAAACCACCAGATCAATTGTCATGAATAATGTTTGTTGACTTCAATGAAACCTTCAGAACTCACACATTTCGTATTTGTCAAGAGTCAGCAGACTAATGTTTTCTAAATGAAATTAAAAATGTCACCAGAGTTGTTCAAAGTCCATTTTATCTCATAATATACAGAAGATCAATTGAAAAACATGTATTAATATTACTATTGTTGTTGTCATTATTATTATTATCCAGTAGTAGTATTACATTGTGTGTATGTGACTTTTGCTACTGAGCATTTTCCAAAGTTTTCATTAAATTCATCCTTGTGGGATCAAATACTTGTTGTTCAGTTGAATATGTGTTTAGTTGTGCTGGATTTCCTGAGCTGATCTGCAGGATGAGACCAGGACCAAGCAGAGACATTTTCCTGGATCAGGACTGAACATTTGAAGTTTGATCCATTTCAGTCAGTGAATCAAAGTCAGTTTTAGTCCAACATGTCTGATTTGATCTTTCATCTTCTAATTCCAGACTTGACGGAGCTTCAGCAGCATGTTATGAATCTGTGTTGACATGAATAGTTGTATGTATGTTGTGGTGACATTTGGATGATGTGTGTAGAAGGCTGACATTATGATGATCCATAATAGAGAGAAGGACAAAGAATCCCTCTACTCATATTGACTGAAAGCTGATTGATTAGGACATATCTGATTGGATTAGAAATGATTTTATCCACATGATTTCTTCTTTATTCAGATTGAGTTCCAGCAGTTTGTCAGAGATCAGCTGTGCTTCTCAGGCCTCAGCTCTGTTTGTCCAACCCCTCCATCTGAGAGACCTGGACCTGAGGAAGAACAACCACCACAGGATTCAGGGTGAAGCTGCTGTGTGGTTTTCTGGAGAGTCCACACTGTAGACTGGAGACTCTGAGGTCAGTTCACTGTCTGTTACTGTTGTAGATCTTATATCTTTAATCCACAATTGAACCTGCTTGACAACTAAATCCAAGAACTTGAATTTGAGTACATTCATCTAAAATGGATGAATGAGTGATCGAAAGAGATTTGAAAGAAGTTATTTGTTCCATGTTGTGACTTTTCTTTTCTCAGACTAAAATTTATTCCTTCCACTCTCACTTCATTTAGAAGTCTGTCTAACTAATCAGACAAGATTTTTATAGCATCCTTACACTAAAATCGTTGTAGCACAAAGAAATTTTTAGATACACAATTGGTCCTCACTCCACCTCACTGACACACCCAAAATCATCAATAATGATAAGTGGTAAAGCTTTAAAAAAAAGCTTTATAATGAGAAAAAGACAGGCAGTACAAATAATCAAAATAACAAAATAATATAAAATACATAAATAAAGAGGAACAATCAAGTGATAATAGGAATAGAAATGAATAAGATAAAAAAATAATCAAAAGTGAAGTTAGAAGTCAAATGATCAAGAAAGGTATTAAAGGAAAATCATGAAGGAGTAAACCAAATCGGTAAAACAATAAACAAACAAAACAAACAAAAAAATAAAAAGAGTAATAAAACAGACTAAAAAATATGGATAAACAGACAAATAAACAAATAACGGCCAAAAGCCACATTAAAGAGATAGGTCTTGACTTGCTTCTAAGTATCAGGTTCTCTCTTTTGCCCTCTGGTCTTCAGGAGGCTGACTCAGAGACATGGATGACCATAGTAATAAAATGAGGTTTTTTCTGACTTCAGGTTTAATTAAAAATGACAACTACCAGAAGACCAGGAGGTTCTAGAGGGCTAATAGATCTAAAAGCAAATCTGATAAGTAGGTTGTGACCAAGAATCATTAAGAGCTTTATAAACCAATAAAGGGATTTTAAATCAGTTCTGAAGCAGACAGAAAGCCAGTGCAGAGACTTTAAAATCAGTGTAATGTTATTAACTCTCTGTCTGGTCTTTGTCAGTACGTGCTGCTGAATTTTGAAAGCAGCTGTGGCTACTGATATAATCTTTATAAAGGGAGACCAGAAAGCAGAGGCGTTGCTAGCCAATCCTGCTTGCAGGTGAATGGAGCCTGTAGCAATGTCTCTGCATTGGCTTGATTTGAGTCCAACATGTCTGATTTGATCTTTATCTTCTAATTCCAGACTTGACTGAGCTCAGCAACATGTTATGAATCTGTGTTGACATGAATAGTTGTATGAATGTTGTGGTGACATTTGATGTGTGTAGAAGGCTGACATTATGATGATCTACAATAGGAGAAGGACAAAGTCCCTCTACTCATGTTAGTGAAAGCTCATTCATTAGGACATATCTGATTGGATTAGAAATGATTTTTATCCACATGATTTATTCTTTATTCAGATTGAGTTCCTGCAGTTTGTCAGAGATCAGCTGTGCTTCTCTGGCCTCAGCTCTGAAGTCCAACCCCTCCCATCTGAGACAACTACAGATGAGCATCAATGAGCTGCAGGATTCAGGAGTGAAGCTGCTGTGTGGTTTTCTGGAGAGTCCACACTGTAGACTGGAGACTCTGAGGTCAGTTCACTGTCTGTTACTGTTAATCCACAACTGAACCTGGTTTATCTTCATCCACAACATCAATCCATTTACCTTGAATAAATGAATGACTGAATGAGATTTGAAATAGTTGTTGTTTCATATTGTGACTTTTTCTTATCTCAGACTAAGAATTATTCCTACAGTTTCACTTCATTTCAGTCAGTTGTCATAATTAATGTCTGTTTACTTCAATGAAACCTTCAGAACTGACACACTAATTGAATTAGAAATGATTTTTATCCACATGATTTATTCTTTATTCAGATTGAGGTCCTGCAGTTTGTCAGAGATCAGCTGTGCTTCTCTGGCCTCAGCTCTGAAGTCCAACCCCTCCCATCTGAGACAACTACAGATGAGCATCAATGAGCTGCAGGATTCAGGAGTGAAGCTGCTGTGTGGTTTTCTGGAGAGTCCACACTGTAGACTGGAGACTCTGAGGTCAGTTCACTGTCTGTTACTGTTAATCCACAACTGAACCTGGTTTATCTTCATCCACAACATCAATCCATTTATTGAATTAGAAAATGATTTTAGTTGTTCCACATGATTTATTCTTTATTCAGATTGAGGTCCTGCAGTTTGTTCAGAGAGTCAGCTGTCTGTTTCTCTGGCCTCAGCTCTGACACACTAATTGTCCAATCCCATGATTTATTCTGATTCACATTGGACCTCCTGCAGGTCAGAGAACCTGGATTCTCTGGCCTCAGCTCTGAAGGATCCCTCCCATCTGAGACACCTGGACCTGAGGGACAACAACCTGGATTCAGGAGTGAAGGATCTGTCTGATCTTGTGGAGAGTCCAGACTGTAGACTGCAGACTCTGAGGTCAGTAGAGGGTTGGAGTCAGTCCATGCTGCTTTCATCAGTATTGTCCTAAACACAGTTCGTATCAAAGCAAAGATCCAGTGTCTCCTGTAAACCTCCAGCCTTCTCAGTGGCTGCTTTCCTCATTGAAGCTGTGAGAGGAGAATGGTGACAGGCTTCAAGATTGGACAGAAAAACAGAGAGACAGACAGCAGTCAGCCAATCAGATCAGCCACAAGCCTGATTGTGATTGTGATTGTTTGAGGTGCTGTAAAGACGACTGTTGTTGTGTTCATGTCTACAGGAAGTAGAGCTGGATTACAGCTGACAGCCTCACAAGATGTGTAGAGACAGTGGTCCTCATTCATCAAAGTGTCGTAGCATCAAATCTGATCTGAAACTGTTCTCTCATTTCAACACTGAAGAATTGATGAGTTTGATCTTTGTCACAGCTCTGAGATAAACTGATTTATCACCTCTGTTGTCTGTCTTCTTCTCTCAACAGCTGGAGGTACTGATCTTTCTAAAGGAAAGAGTGAAGAGGACGGTGTGTCTGCTGAGAGAGGACGAGCTGTGTCCTGATGATCCAGAGAGGTTGAAGCAGCAGCAGCTTGTGTGTAGAGAGGCTCTGATTGGTCCATGTTACTGGGAGGTAGAGTGGAGAGGAGAGCTTCATCCAGCAGTGACTGACAGAGGAACCAGAAGAAGTGGAGAAGACTCTCAGTGCTGCAGCCTGAACTGCTCTGAGAACAGCTCCACTGTCAAGTCCACCATCATCCCTGTGTGTTCCTCTGGATCTGAAAGAGAATCATCAGTGTATCTGGACTGCTCTGCTGCTGCTCTGTCCTTCTACACAGTCTCTGCAGACACACTGAGACTCCTCCACCTCCTCCACACTCCACCTGGACTTTGTCTTTTTTTATTCACTCACAGAGGCTGAACCCAAAGTAATAAATCAGATGAATCAGCTCCATCATGTGGTGTGATGGAGAATTGCAGCTAATTTCCACATTTTTTTTTTTAATCTTAGTGCAGAACCTGACAAGACATATATTATTATTCGCCATACGTATAATTCTGCTTATTCCACTTCTTCTGTACAGATTCCAGCTTCCTGCAGCTTTGAGAAAAACCAGGGAATCTACATCAAAAAGTACAGTGTGACAGCCATATTGCTTTGTTATACATGTTTATGTACATTACATTTCAAATAAAAACATGGTTGAAAGCTGAAATAAGTCGCATGACTTCAGATTATATTGAGTTAAATATATCAGTATTTTTATACCTTTTATGGTTTTTATGAAATCACAGTTTAAGTTTTATATATGTTCTTTTCTTTTTTTCACTGTCTCAGATTTTATAATGGGTGTGTATTGTATGAAATGTTCAGAGCTGGAGTGACTGACATCACCCACACTCTGTCTGACATCTATTAAAATTTTCCCTTAAAGCTTCTTTCAACTTCTTAATTCTCACAATTACCAACCTTCAGGGACAAATTATATATGACACCGTATAGAAAGTTGTCCTCTCTCATCCAGTGATACTCTCATTGTGACATGACCCACAGTTTTTAAGTAAATCCCCTCCGTACTGACCACAACTCCCATAGACTGCCACGTTAAAGTGAACTTTTTGATGACAAGTTCTGTCCTATACCCTGTTGTCTGCTGGGCATACACAATGGTTTCTCTGCATATTTACATTTTGGTTCAGGGGTCTAGTCACCCTAGCAACCAATGACTGGGCAGTATCTGGGAAGAAGTTGACAAATTACTCTAATTAGATTAATTAACTCTTAGTCTCATGGGGACCATTTTTATTGTCGGCCATCTTGTCCTCGTTGGGAAGTTTAAGTTTGGTTTAGTTTGTTATTTCTTTAGATTATTCAGTAGTTTGTTGACCTGCATTGGCTCATTGTTACCTCAGTCTGACATTGTGGTTGAGGTGTGTTATAAACCAGACAGTTCAATTGAATTCAGAGTTCATATGCAGGACTATGGACACAGAGATTGGATAAAGATTAACATGGTTTTTATTGAAGCCAGGACTGATGTGAATCAGAGTCTTTAGTCGGGAACTGGGCAGGCAGAAAGCGGGATCACGAGGTCGAGTTGGGCCTGAGCCTGTTAGCAGAAAGAGGCAGGAAGGATGAGTGTGGTCTAAATCCTCCAGGTGACCAGATATGGCATTGAGGAGCATTTACAAAGCTTGGTGGGGAAGAAGCCTGCAGCACAGGTAGAAAAACACAAGGAGGACATAATCAGAGAAAATGAACAAGGTAAAGTTCAAGCGAGCCAAGGCCCCTGTCAGGATAAGCAAGTGAAAGTCTCAACATCTTAGCACATCAGGTTGCGGTGAAAATCTCACAAATGTAATCTATGATATGTAATCTACAGAAAATGTTAAATGTTTCGTCAGTTTCAGAAGGACCCGAAATACAGAACTCAATCCTCAAAGACCTGACTAATAGTTAATAATTATAAGTTTAAATAAAAGTTAATAAAGTATTTCTTGTCTGAGTTTGAAATGCAGATTCTGAGTCTACCTATTCTGGTTTGGTTTTGTTAGTGTTTCCTATTGGAAACTCTGTTTCACAAGCGTATCTATTCCTAGTCTACACTTCCTGTCTTCACCTTTGCTCCTGCCTGCTGTTTGCCTCTGGTTTGTCTCCTGTCTTGATCCTTGTGTTTCCCTTTGGACTCACCTCTGTGCCTGGTTTGCCTTGAGTTTCTGTTTCTGGTGTTTTTCTCTCTCTGTGGATGATTTTCAGCTTCTGAGTTGTTTTTGGTTTCAAATAGTTTCCGAAGCCAATGGCTAGGTGTGACTGAAGATAACTATCAAGGCTGAACTGCATAAATCTGTGTCTATTTTTTAACTCTGAACTCTTCTTCAGACCTCACTCACTCTTCACCTTGAACTCAGTGTGTTCAGTTGTGCAGAGAGGATTACCCGTGTTTTAGTTCTCAGGTCGATCGTCAAACTCTTACTGGAGTTAAACAAACTAACTGAAACTAATGAATAACATTGTCTTCTTTTGTTGAAAGGTGCTGTTTGAAACATCCATCTATAATGGAGCTCTGCAGATCTGCTGGCAGATACAGAGCTACAAGACTCATAAGAACTTCTATCCTCCCCAGCCCACACTAATACAAAACAGCTGCTAAATTGTTTGAAGAATTCTCTTGACAAGCTCAAAGATGGCGTATCTCCTTCATGTTTTTTTAGATGGCAGTGGTGATGCAGCTCCTAAACCTTCAGCAGAACCAGATCCCAGCTCAGGTCACTGCTGAAGACATGATCAACATCATTTTGGAGGAGAGCAAATGTTGGCTGAGAGAATGCTGAGTTACTGAGACTCAAACAGAGACTCAAACAGACAGTCCACCACTACACCTCTGCTCATGTCACACCGATCTGTCTGTAGTGAAATAAAGTGCAAGAGTAAAGATAAAGCTTCTGTTGTGTTTCTGTATGACCACTTCAGGAGTTTGAACTGGAGGATTTTGATGAGGAGGTTTCCAAACCTCTTCTGATGTTGGTGAGACTAGAATCCCAACAACACTTCAAATAGTTTGGAGTGAATTGTTACATCAGGCTGATTTTAATGTCTAGACATGTAAAAACTGCTCTTCATACCTAATGTCTTGTTTCAGGTGTGGACAGTGAACGTCAGCAATAAAATGAGGGACGTTGAGGTTGAAGCCTGAATGCTCCTCACGTCCCCAGAGGCCTTAGCTCCTTATATTCAGTGAGTCACATTTAACACACATTCTTTATTAACAGTGGATCTACAGTGGTTTTAATATCTCTGATATGTTCTGAAGGGTTGTGAATTTGAATTATATTGACTGTAACCCACAGACATCCTAAAGTCATCAGCACAGCTGAAAACTATGATCCTGAGGGAGAGGCAGCAGACCTTCCCAGGCCCTCAGCAAACTGTCTATTGGGGACACAAAGGCCACTTTGGATCATGTCTGTGTGGAGCAGCAGGCCACCTCCTCCCACTCCATCTGGGATGACATGGTCCTGTCTATCCTGACAGAGATAAGACAGACCTACCCACACCATATCCTGGTGGACTGGATATGGACTCTCCACCAGCAGACAGGGATCAATCCCATCACATCCCATAGTCTTCATTCACTATAATGTGTGACCGACACCAAGGTGACCCTGAGATCCTCCCTGCTGCATGAACATGAACATTTCATGGTGGACATTATGAAACTGTGATGAGGCTTTAATGAGTGGTTCATCTCTGTGATAGAACATGGATCAGGAGGAAACCTCAGACAACACAAGGACACAACGACAGTGAGCTTCTCATTCAGTGGAGTCAAGTTCATTCATTATTTCTAATCAGCAGAAATGCACATGCCCTTTGATTTATAACAGCAAACCAATAATCTCTAGTTAATAGATCATATCAATATGGATCACAAGCCCTACTTAACATCAATTGAATGACCATAACATAAAGCGAGCTCCGAATACTGGGCTTAGTACTCACCATATGGGCAAAATTGCGTCCTTACTTGGCAAGAAGCACTTGGAAAAAATGTGTGTAAAGAATGGTGTATTGTGTTGAGTGTAGTTTGACTGTGATGTGAGTGTGTGTGTGTGTACAAAGAATCAAAGGAATCCACTCAGTGAAAATTTCCTTCAATACCTCGAATCAATGTTTGTCTCTCACTTGCTTGCTGAATCCAGCCAGTGTGTGGAACAACCACGCCAGCAATTGATGAAGAAGTATTTATAGGGCCGTGTTTAGGCTAACCATACCCAACCAATTAGGCGTTATTGGTGAAGGATCGAGCCGGTTCTACATAGCGAACAATCAAATGAAGTTTCCAACTGAAAATAAGCTATCATTGGTAAAAAGCAAATTATATACACCAGCAATGCATTTTTTCCTATTACATTATATCCTGCTGCAGCCCGTGAAATTTCATTTCCTCACTTTTTATACATTGTGATGCATGCATAACATAGCTTAACATAATAAAATAACATCTTCATAGATAAATGATATTTAAATCTATGTCCCTCTTTTCCTTTTCATATAAAATACACATAAATATGCACAATACAGTAATATGCTCTTTCCTCACACTCTGGTTTTCCTGTGACTTTGCAGTAGACATTAGCTTTTCTGTCTTCACCTCTTTATTGAAAGGAAGTGAGGTGATATTCACTCTCTCTCCATTGCCACAGACAGTTTAGTTGTTGTTTCTGCAACAGATCAAGCTGCTACACAGAGAATCATTTTGACTCATGTTTCTTTTAGATCTGGTTCAACCCATCTTGACTTATTAGACATGAAATCCTGGGAAGTCCTACTGTATATTTAATTTCTTACTCTGCACTGCATCACTGAGATAACAGCAGTTACCGCTCACCTGAATCAAGTAGGAAGCTGACTGGTGAAAGTTAAAGCTGACACTATATCATCATGTTCTGGGAGTAGAAGCTGTAAAATAACCAGGCTGGATGGAAGGAGGAAGCATCTTTTCCTCAACATTGTTTCATCATTATTTTCAGTGACTGGTATTTTTCTCAGTCTGGGTCCAGAAACCAAACTTTGTTTACTAAATGACTTTAAGGTGATTCTTCATCTGTTTGTAGTTTTGTGTTTTAATTGTATTTCTTTTATTTCTCTCTTACTGTTGTGGGAAACCCTGTCTCCTGATCTCCTTCATCCTGGATCTTCTTCTTGGATCCTAAAACAATGACTTATTTTTATGCTGGTGTGAGAGTTTACATGCAAGTGTGTTTTGTTACCCAGAATCACATTGTGGATTAAGTTTGTGTTTGGAGATTTCCTCCATGTGTTTATGGAAACAGATGAAGGTATCAGGTCATTCCATTATCTGATGATCTCTACCTGTTAAACCATCCAAAGCAGCTCTGCAGTGTTTCCATCTGTGTTCATGTTGCTGTTTGAGGGTTAAGACTTGGTTTCAGGGTGGGGAATTGGGTTTTGGTTAGAGTTAGGGTAAGGACTAGAGAATGTATAATGTCAGCAAGTGTCCTCCTACAAATAAATAAGTACAAGTATATGTGTGTGTGTGTGTGTGTGTGTGTGTGTGTGTGTGTTTGTCCTTTGATGCCTTTGATGTATCAACAATTCTGGTCCTGATGTCACAGGCTGCAGTAAGTGGACACACAGCCAGAGACAAGTCCAGAAGTCAAACAGGAGCAGAAACAGTTGGACTGGACAGGACTTGCTCATGATTTAGGGAAGAAAAAGAAGCACTCAGATATTTCTGCACAATTATTGACAAGGAAGGGAGGAGCTACTGCTGTTACAAGGACAAGAGGAAACTACAGGAAAGTCCAGATCACCTCCAAGGTTTTCAGTAGAAGTCAGTACATGTTAGTAGTTCATGTCAGTGTTTAGTTTAGAAGTTTTTTTTTGGGTGGGATGTTTTTGTTCAGGTGATTTGTTTGTTAATTTGGACACACACACACACACACAAGCAGTTGTTACCAGGAAAAAATGAGATGAAACAGAAAGACAAGTTGTTGAAGTAAGCGAGAACATTTTTTTCCTTTTCTCCTCTGAATCTTCTACACAAATGACTGTTTCTCATTGTCAATCTGTGAAACTGTTCAAATTTGCTGATGATACCACATTGGTGGGCTTAATCACTGAGAACAATGAAACTATGTATAGACAAGAGACTGTAACATTAGTGGATTGGTGCAATGCAAATAACCTGGAACTGAATACAAGCAAAACTAAGGAACTTGTGGTGGATTTCCATCAGCAGAGGAGACTCATCAGCCACTATTGAGGAACAATACACAAATTGCAGCAGGTGGACAGCTACAGATTTCTTGGCTTCAGTATCTCAGCAGACTTAAAATGGACAAAACCTCATGCCACCCTGAAGAAAGCTCACCAAAGGACTCCATTTTTCTGAAACAACTAAAAAAGTATGGGGGTTGGGCCCAGGGATGTTAATATTTTGAATTTGCACTTCTTTTATTAGGCTTTATAGATATGTTCTTTTGTCACCATTACTTATGCTGCTACTAATGTCAGTGGGTGTGTGAGTGTTTATTATTTATGACTGCAAGAATGTTTTGTAATTGCACTGACCTCACTAAACAAATTCCTTATGACTTAGTCGTTTGGCAATAAAGTATTGAATCTTTAATCTTGATTCTCTGCAGCCTCTTCTTTTCCTCTGTATATCCAAAGGAATCTCAGTTTCTCAGCATAGAGAAGAGCAGTGCTGCGTAGAAGCTAACAGCTGATCCTGAGTGAAAGCAAAGGAGTCACCCAAAAGTTAGGAAAAAAGTAAAAAGCAAAATACAAATGTAACAAAAAGTAGTCTCCATCAGTGCGACTTCACTGCTTCCAGCATTTGACCACATTGAAGAAAAAAACAAAACACACCAAAGACAAGAGAAAAGGTTATAAGTAAGAAAGATGGGGCAGAGCTGCCACAACCAGCAGCTGCTCGTGCAAGCGCAATATCTTGTAAGAAGAAAAAAAGTCAACTTCAAAAAAGGACTAAAAAGCTGAGAATGAAAACCAGCAGCTGAAATTTGACTAAAACAAGAAGCTGTGAAGTTTATCTGAAAAATGTTTAAAATTTTTCAGCTTCATCTGTCATTTTTTACAGTGTATACCTGGTGTTCACCCTGTTTCATGTTTTACAGTGAATCCTCTGGCTGCTGATAATACTTGTGTACTTTTACTGCTGATGTTGTCATTCATCATTTTCATTTTCACACTGCATCACATATTTCTGACAGTCCTTTCCCTTGTGATGTTTTTCACGTTGTCACCCTGGTTGTTGGGTTTTAACAGTGCAGTCTAACTTCCACTTTACAATACATCTGTTGCTTTTATGTTTTACAAGTTCATTACACTGTTGTAATATTTTTACAGTGCATCCCCTGGTTGTAAGTTAGTCCAGAGCTCATCTATGAACATCATTTTTATTGGATATATCCTGTGTCCCCTTTGTTGCCATTTTACACAGTGCACAACCTCCATTAAATTCTTTTACAGTGTATTTCCTGATAATTAATGTTTAGCCAAGCCATATAAATAATAAACACTTGATATAATGTATGTTTTGCACATTAGTAATTTGTAGTTAGTAATTAGTAACAGTATTTAACGTACGTTATTTTAGTAATAAATTCATTTAAGCAACAAAAAAATCTGAGAAGCCATTTGGGAGCCGAAAGAGAGTCTCTTTTTTAGTGAGCCGAGCCATAGAACCAGCTCTCTTAAAGACCTATAATTCATCACTGTACCAACGGATGCTGAAAGTTTACTTTCACTTTGACCGAAGTTTGTGGCGCAGGTGATTTTTCTCTGTCTGAAGGTAAATGTCCGCACTTTTAATGTTTTACTCGTCAACACTTCCTGTAGTTTCCTGAATTATCTGATGTTCGAGTTTTTTTGGATGTTGTTCCGTTGTTTTTTCCTGCGTTGTGGTGTTTGAGTTGTTGTAGACTGAGTTTCACTGTAAAGTCAGGATGAGACAGGAAGAGGACCGTTATTATCCTCCATGTTGTGTGGATATTTGCAGTAGAAGCGGTGGAGTCAGAGTAGAAGCAGAGTGAGCTGATGGTCAGTAGCTGAACACGGAGCCTTTGTTGGTCTGTGGCTCCACTTACTGCTGACTGAAGGCAGCTTTTCCTGCCTGAATCAGCCTGTGGAGGAGGCGGACCTGAGCCGCTGCTCTCCCGCAGTCTGAGCCACTAAATGCGGTCTGAGCTCGGCCGGACAGCGGCTGGACACCAGCTCTGACTTCCTCTGTCATTAGATGAATTCTACAGGACTGAGCTCAGAGTGACTGAGCTCAGAGGGACTGACAGGGTTTTCAGGCTCTATGTGATTTTCAGACAGACAGTTAACACTCCATCCACAGAGTCAGAGGCCTCCTGGTCCTATTAGGACAAACTCTACCTGATGAATTAGATGATAAAGACCCAAATCCATAAATACTGTCACAATAAAGCATCTCAGCAGCTCTGATAGGTGATTATATCTCTGTGGCTGGTCACAGTACAAACAGAAAAAAACTGTCTGTCAGGACATATTTGCTGTTTTTTATTGATGTCTATCTGTGTCTCTGCTGTTTGGTTTGGTTTTGGTTTGTTGTTGCTGCTTCATATAGTTCAGACTTTACTATTAGAAAAGGCAGGAAAGTGCTGGGGCCCCAAATAAAGGGCCCCTGGAATAATATTGAGGAGAAATGAACTGAGTCTCAGTTGTTTTGTGGGAATAATCACCTGCAGCTTGTTTCATCAAGTCATTTTCTACAGGGGCCTATAAATCTCTTCCTCTCCTCCTTTTGGCTCCTCTGATCACAGCTGTGTGCATTGCTGCCCACATATAAAACTATTGTAAAGAGGGAGACATAACATGCTCATACATGGTCTTTTGCAGGGATATGATCATTCCTGTAAGCGTGTTAAAATATTTCCCAACAACAAACCATGATTTACCAAATCAGTCAAAGCAGGATTACAAATCAGAACTGGAAAACAAGATGGCAGCAAACAAACTTGGTTCAGCCTGGGCAAGTATAAAACTACTGCAGGCCTTCAGAGCACAGAGATCAGTACTGCGTGTCTTTTTAGATGGTTGGAACTCAATCAGGAGCTGGCTAATGTTTCTGAATTGTTAACATGTCCCTAAACTCTGGAAGGGCGCTGTAGTTTGCTGTCCCAAAACACTGAATGATGTTAGAGCAGTGGCCCTGACTTCAAATTGAATAGAAAACTTTAGAAACTGGTCAGATCTGAGGTCCTGAAGCAAACTGAACATGCACTGGATCCTCTGCAGTTTGCATACAGGCCTCACAGAGGAGTGGAGGATGCTACAGTGACTCTGCTCAACATGCTTTTTAAACATCTGGATTTTAATGGGACACTCACACCAGGCTTTTATTTGTGGACTTGTCTTCTGCTTTTAATACAATCCAACCTCACATTTTTGAATTGAAAGGCTCCTACAACAGTTTGATTTAAATAATAATCTGGTGGGTTGGATTCTGGATGTTTTAACCAACAGGACACAGAGAGTGAGGGTCGATCAGACAATGTACTGTTGACCACTGTTTTTCTTCCACTGTTTCTCCTCAAGGGTGTGTGTTGTCACCACTATTGTTCATTTTATACACAAACATGTGTCAGAGCAGACATGACAGCAGAAGCATCATAAAGTGCTGATGACTCAGTTATTGTTAGTCTCCTCCAGGACGGTGAGAGCAGAGCATGGACCAGTCATTGATGATTTAGTTCAGTGGTGTGAGGGAATCCTACCTGCAGCTAAATGCTACAACAACCAAAGATATGCTCATTGATTTTGGGAGGAAACCCCACAGGCACCAAGTCACTGTAATTAAAGGTCAGACCATTGAGTATGTGCAGTCTTACAAATATCTTGGGACTATCATTGACAGCAAAGTGACTTTTGAAGAAAATTGTGAAGTGGTTTTGTAAAAAGGCTCAGAAACGTTTACACTGTTTAAGGAAACTTGTACATTTTCACATTGAACCATAATGAGCATGTTCTCTCTCTTTATAGAATCCATTTTATCATTTTCTTTAGAGTCATGGTTCAGTCAGACAACTTTAAAACAGAGGAGAAGTCCTCAGACCAAATAGTTAAGTGGTCTAGTCGTCTGCTTGGTGAGTCCCAGCCAAGCCCAGCGTCCCTGTACAGCAGACAGGTACAGAGGACAGCTACCTCCATTTTAAATGATGACTCCACCCTTTTGCTGCCACTTTCAGCTTCTTCCCTCCCGAGGCGGAGGTTTATCGTCCCAAGATGTAAAACCCAGTGATATAAAAACAGCTTTGTTCCTGCTGCTGTCACAGAGTTGAACAAGCTGCAGTGATACATTTCACATACTTACTTATTTATGGATTTTTTCCCTATTTATTTATTTATTTATTATGTGGGTTTTAAATGTATTTTATTAGGTTTTTAACCTCTTCTTTTTTCCAACTTCTTATAAACTATTCTTTTTTTGACCCTTCTCTCTCTTTGATCCCTGATTGGTGGAGCCCTGAGCACTTTTACTTTATCATCATTATTTATAGTCAGCTGTTGGTTTTTGTGTATATGTGTTAAAGGGCGTCATCATCTGATCATCTGACTGCAAAATAAATCTACCTACAGGTACAAATAAAATAACATGAACCTGAACCTGAACCTGAGGATGATTTCAGTTGATGTGCAGATGAATGATTTGTGTTTTCTCTTCAGATGAAAAGAAAAGAAAGTGTGTGCATCATGAATCAGTGTGAGAGACAGAGAGGAGGAGCCCTCCCCCTAAAAAAGTCTGTGTAGGAACCATGAGATCCAGACCAAAAGCTCAGAGGTGAGATGAGGATCTCTAACTGTCCATGACTCTTCTCCATGTCAGAGCTCAGCACTCACATCACTGCACCATCATTATTCACACTCAAAAGCTCTGTGTGTGTTGTGTTGAAGGCCAGGCAGCAGCACACACCAGACTCTGTTGGACCTGGACCTGAACATGGACCTGAGCCCAGCTGTGTGTGTCCATGATGCGTGACAGGTCAAAGGGTCACCTCATTAATTTAAAAAGGACAGCCTCCCTCTGCTGCAGAGGAAGTGAGCTGCAACTGACTACATGTTTTCTTCTTTACTATTAGAACACTGTATGAATAATAGATATGTTGTCCCTGTCCCCCATGTCCCTGATGGTCCTAATCTCTGTGTCCGCCAGGATCCATCAGAGACCAGACTTCCCTGTACCTGAGCCCAGCAGTGTGTCCATGAAGAGTGACAGGTCAATGGGTCTCCCCATTGATTTCAAGGACAGCCTCCCTCTGCTGCAAAGAAGTGAGCTGCAGCTGAGTTTAAAATGTATCAGACAGCTGTCCTGTATAACTGGTCTTCTATGAAAGATGAAGTGATTGTGTTTTTTGTCTCCAGAGCTTCATGAATGACACAGTATATGAACATGATCAGGCTGAAACACAGGCTTTAGTGACAAAGTTGATGTTTCTCTTTTCAAGAAAAGCACTTCTTATGTTCTTATATGTGTCATTCAGATCAGAACTAAAACTCCTGTAACTCAGCACCTATCCAGGTCCAGTGTTTGTGTTGGTGTCCTGTAGCAGAGCTGAGACTTCTGTCAAACCCAGTGTGAGTCCTTAAAACTCATCATTTAAAAGGTGGACTTGTTGTGATGACTCTAGGTCATGAGGTACAGAACTGATTGCTTGTTTCCTCTCATTGAGGAATGTCACAGCACAGTAGTGTTTGCTTTAATCAGGACAGTCACCACAGAACATAAAAGCAGCTGTTGTTTTTCAATGTACCAAAGCATAAAAGCGCTCCACAGATGCTTTGCAAACATAATGTGAGCTAATTCTTCTTGATTCCTCCACAGAGTGGACCAGGAGAGCTCAGGGTTCCCAGTGCTCAGTCTGCCCAGCAGCATCAAACACACCTGGACTCCATATTTATGTAATCTGTACATGGACCAACAACTACTTTGACATCTTTTGTGTTGACAATAATCTCCATGCTGCACTTTTTAGAGCAGTGGATTGTCAGTGTCGTCCAACATGGATCTGATGTTTGGCTCCATGGTTTTACTTTAGATTGTGTATTCCTTATAGTTTTCTGTTCCAGCTGCTGGAGGACAACATTGTCATTTTTGTGAAGAAGGAGCTGAAGAAGAATCCAGAAGGTTGTGAGATCAGATTACCCAGAATGCTCAGAGAGTCAGAGGGAGGATGAGGAGAGGTGTTGGGCGGTGTGACGATGAAGAGCAGAGGAGGAGCAGCAGAGAGGCTTTGTGAAGATCACAGTGAACTTCCTGAGAGGAGAATGAAGCAGGAGGAGCTGGCGACTGTGTCTGCACAGCAGTAGAGGATTTCTCTAAAGAAGATTCAACATGATGGACAAATGGAACATTTACTAACGTCTCAAGATGTGGAGGGACATATGTTCATGTGTGTTCTTTAGGGGATGAACATGTCATGTTTTCTTTTGTAAAGGCAGTCATTGATTTTGTTTCTTGTTTGTTCATTCAGGACATGTTGCTGCGGTTTAGTCGGCGTAAACTTAAATCTACTCTGAAGAAAGAAGTTCAGTGTGTGTTTGAGGGGATCTCTAAAGCAGGAAACCCAACCCTTCTGAATCAGATCTACAGAGCTCTACTACATCACAGAGGGAGGGACTGGAGAGGTCAATGATGAACATGAGGTCAGACAGATTGAAATAGCATCCAGGAAACAAGCCAGACCAGAAACAAGCATCAGACAAGAAGACATCTTTAAAGCCTCACCTGGAAGAGATGGACCAATCAGAACAGTGATGACAAAGGGAGTGGCTGGCATTGGGGAAACAGTCTTAACACAAAAGTTGACTCTGGACTGGGCTGAAGACAAAGCCAACCAGGACATACACTTCACATTTCCATTCACATTCAGAGAGCTAGATGTGCTGAAAGAAAAAGTTCAGCTTGGTGGAACTTGTTCATCAGTTCTTTCCTGAAACCAAAGAAGCAGGACTCTGCAGGTTTGAAGAGGTCAAGGTTCTGTTCATCTTTAATGGTCTGGATGAGTGTCGACTTCCTCTGAGACTTCCACAACACTGAGATCCTGACTGATGTTGCAGAGTCCACCTCAGTGGATGTGCTGCTGACAAAACCTCATCAGGGAAACTGCTTCCCTCTGCTCGCCTCTGGATAACCACACGACCTGCAGCAGCCAATCAGATCCCTCCTGAGAGTGTGTTGACATGGTGACAGAGGTCAGAGGGTTCACTGGCCCACAGAAGGAGAGTACTTCAGGAAGAGGTTCAGAGAGGAGGAGCAGGTCAGAAGGATCATCTCCCACATCAAGACTTCACGAAGCCTCCACATCATATGCTCACATCCCTGTCTTCTGCTGGATCACTGCTACAGTTCTGGAGGATGTGTTGGAAGCCAGAGAGGAGAGGGAGGCTGCCCAAGACCCCTGACTGAGATCATGCATCCACTTCCCGATCCAGTTCGAATCCAAACTGAAGAATGTTAAGTATGATGGAGGAGCCGAGACAGATCCACTGGAGTCCAGAGACCAGGAAGATGATTAGGTCTCTGGGAAAACTGGGCTTTTGAGCAGCTGCAGAAAAGGAAACCTGATCTTCTATGAATCAGACCTGACAGAGTGTGGCATTGACATCAGAGCAGCCTCAGTGTACTCAGGGAGTGTTCCACAGGTCTTTAAAGAGGAGAGGAAGGACTGTACTGCCAGGACAAGGTGTTCTGCTTAGTCCATCTGAGTCTTCAGGAGTTTCTGGCTGCTCTTCATCTCCCATCTGACCTTCAGCCAACTCTGGAGTCAGTCTGCTGTCAGAGGAACAATCAACCTCCAACTTGTCTAAAGTGTCCAGAGACAAATCTGATCCAACGCCCAGGCTCTACCAGAGAGAAACTTTAAAGCAAGGCCTTACAGAGTCCAAATGGACATACCTGGACTTGTTCCTCATTTCCCTCCTGGGTCTTTCACTGCAGGCTAATCAGACTCTCCCTCACAGGTCTGCTGACACAGGGCAGAGCAATGGCTCTGAGACAAATCAACCAAACAGTCCCAGCAGTACATCAAGAAGAAGATTGAAGAGACTCCCTCTGCAGAAGCGAAGCATCAACCTGTTGCCCTATCTGAATGAACTGAATGATGGATTTCTCTGAAGGGAACTGAATCCAGCGCAGATTCCTGAGTTCAGGACGTCTCTCCACAGGTCAACTGTCTACTGCTCAATGGTCAGCTCTGGTCTTCTACATCTTACTGTCATCAGAAAAAAGATCTGGGCGTGTTTGACCTGAAGAAATATACTCTGCTTCAGAGAGAGAACTCTTCTATAGAAGCTGCTGCCAGTTATCAAAGCCTCTAACAAAACTCTGAAAGTGTATAGATAGTTGGATTTGACTTCGCATCATTATCATGAAGACTCTGCTATTTTATTCTGGGAGATTCAGCCCTTTTAGTGGTTCAAAAGTAACTGGACAAATACACACTAAGTGAAACAAACTCATCAATTTTAATATTTACTGTAAGATCTACTTGATCTCAGTGCTACATTTGACACTATTGATCACATTATTCTATTACAAAGATTGGAACATGTCATTGGTATTAAAGGAACAGGTTGGGTCGAGAGAGAGAAAGAAGGATGGGAGGGGAGGAAAGAGAACATAGGGCAATGCAGGTTTCATAAAGACACCAAGATTAAAAGTTATAAGACGACAATAGCATGATTAGTAATAGCACTAGTAGAAATACAAATAACAAATAACAAATAAGTTTTAAATAACAAGTTTTTTGACCATATCATTTTTATGCATGTGTTCAAACTCCAAGCTACATAAACTTAAATTTTTATTAGATTTAAGCATATCAGGTGATGTGTATTTGTGTAATGAGGGAGGGTGTGGCCTAAGCAGAGCAACACCCTATATCAAGGTGTGCATAAATATTAGGCTGCTTCTTTTCCTGAGGCAAAATGGGCCAAAAAAGTTTTAACTGACTCTGAAAAGTCAAAAATTGTAAAAAGTATTTCAGAGGGATGCAGCACTCTTGAAATTGCTAAGACAGCTGCAGATCCAGATTCTACAGCTACGAGGGCAGATGAACCTGCAGAGAGCAACAGCAGAAGAGAAAAGAGGAGAGAAAGAACAGAACTATGGAAAAGAGAAGAAGCTGAGTTAGTAACATGTATTAATGGGATATGAATGAGTACAGATATTGAGAGAGAAGAGCTAGGTACATGATGGGAAGTCCCTGGCAGTCTAAGGTAAGATAAGATAAATCTTTATTGTCATTGCACAATCATACTTTGTACAAAAGTACAACGAAATTGAGGTACTGTCCCACATCAGTGCAAAAGAAGACATACAATCACAGTGCAGAATAAAAAGTAAAATAGAAAAGTAGAATAAAATAATAAAATAAAATAAATATATCCAGGATAGAAATATACAGTATGTAAAATATATACAAAGACAAAGACATTGTTTATTGCACATGACCTGTTGTCGGAAAAGTGGCTAACCAGATTAAATGAGGCTATTTGTTAGCATTGATTAGGGCTATTGCCCTGTTGTAAAAGCTGTCCCTGAGTCTGTTTGTTCGTGCTCTCAGTGCCCTGAATCTCTTGCCAGAGGGCAGCAGCTTAAACACACCGTGTCCTGGGTGTGTGCTGTGCCCTCTTGAGACAGCGGGTCCTTCAGGGAGGGGAAGGGGATGGCGAATGATTTTCTGGGCAGTGTTAATGACCCTTTGTAGTGCCTTCTTGTGTGCCGTGGTGCAGCTTGAGAACCACACAGAGATGCAATATGTCAGCACACTTTCAATGGAGCAGCGGTAGAAGACGGTCAGCAGCTCCCTCTTCAGATTGGTCCTCCTGAGGATCCTCAGAAAGTGGAGACGCTGCTGAGCCTTCTTCACAACCTCTGAGGTGTTAGAGCTCCATTGGAGGTCTGCATCTATGTGCACTCCTAGAAACTTAAAGCTGGCACCCTCTCCACACATTCCCCATTGATGCAGATGGGCTGAAGGTTGGACTTCTTCCTCCTGAAATCAATTATCAGTTCTTTGGTCTTGGAGATGTTGAGGACCAAGTTGTTGTCCGCACACCACCCCACCAGCTTCTGGACCTCATCCCTGTATGCCGCCTCATTTCCACCAGAGATGAGCCCCACCACGGTGGTATTGTTGGGCAAACTTAATGATGGTGTTGTCTGGGTGGGTGCTGACACAGTCATATGTGTACAGAGTGTACAGTAGGGGACTGAGCACACAGCCCTGTGGTGATCCAGTGTTGAGGCTGAGGGCTGTGGAGAGATGGGGACCTACTCTGACTCTCTGTACACGGTCAGAGAGAAAGTTTCAGATCCAGCAGCAGGTGCTGAAAGGAAGTCCAATGTCTAGTAGTTTTTCTGTCAGTCTGTCTGGGAGTATTGTATTAAAAGCAGAGCTAAAGTCAACAAAGAGCAGCCTAGCGTAGCTCCCCTGCTGTTCCAGGTGGGAGATGGTGGTGTGGAGTGCTGTGACGATGGCATCCTCTGTCGATCTGTTAGCTCTGTATGCAAACTGAAGTGGGTCGAATGCCGGTGGGAGGCAAGACATGATGTGCCGTCGCCAGGACCTGGACCTCTTTGGTCCACAGTGAGGCTGTCAACACAGAAGTTGATGTAGGAGAGCACAGATGTGGTGTGCTCCTCCAGGTCCTGATGTTCAAAAACACTCCAGTGTGTGTTCTCAAAACAGTCCTGCAACTGGTGTAATGCAGTCTCCGGCCACTCTCCGGGTTTTTACAATCTTTGTGGCTGGGGCCTTCTCCTGATGAGGTGTATGCAGGAATCAGCAGCATGGACATGTGATCTGAAAGACCCAGATGTGGTAGAGGGGTTGCTCTATAGCCTTTTGGATGTTGCTATAGGCTTTGTCCAGTGTGCTTGCACCTTGTAGCACATTTAATATGTTGATAAAATCTGGGGAGTACTGTCCTTAGACCAGCATGGTTAAAGTCCCCAGCTATGATGTGCACTGCATCAGGATAGGAGTTCTGCTGGCTGCTTACTGCTTTGTGCAGCTCATCCATGGCTACGTTAGCCCTTGACTTATATGCACTGTGTTTTTATGAGAGAACATATTTAATTTTACAATCTTGTTTTAAAGTGATTTATTCTTTGAAACATTCATATTAATTTATGTAATCGCAATGCCTTGCAATTTTAATGAGGTTAGTACACAGTCATAGCCATGAATGCAAAGGTACTAATAATTGGCAGAATAATTTCTTTCGGTGTTTCAGTTTTCGGTCTTGGTTTCCACATTTTTGGTTTTCAGTTTCAGCCAAGAATTTTCATTTCAGTGCATCCAGAACAAAACAGAATCTAACTCTCCAGATACTTACAGCCCGTGACTATGCGGTGTCTGTTTTTTACTGATTGTGTCATATTTAACCGTCATGTCTCCAACTTGTTGAGAATAAATCAGAAAGGATTTAAATCAAAGCCAATGAAAGATGATCATCAATGTAGAAACTGAGAGCAGTGGCGGTTCTACATTGAATATCTCCCTAAATGAGACCCTAAAATAAAAATAATATAATTTTATTATTTTAAAGTAATAAAAAAAAATAAATAAAGAATAAAATAAAGGATAGGATAGGAGCAAAATGTTTGCACCACCACGCTTTCCTGAAAGTTAATTTGCAATTTGTGATACATACATTTGACACACAATCACATTATATACATTATGATATTAATACACAGTACACGTGGAAACATGCTGGAATTTTTTCTTAGACACATGGGGAGGGACAGAAGATAAGCTTTTGAGGCAGACGGTGGGAATCGGGGAGGGGAGGAGGGAATGTGTGTGTGTAAGGGCTGCCTTGAGGAAGAGCTTGCAATTTCAGGCGATTAAAACTGCCAGGATGTTTACAGGTCAGTTCATCCTGTTGTCCTTAAAGGAGATACACGAGCTGCACTTAGGAATTTGATAGGAGCACAGCTGCTGAGCTATTCTTCAGGCCGAGAGACAGGAGGAGGGGGACAGAAACAATACGATCAATATACAAAAACGAATTTATCGATCCGTGTTGAATTTATCCAGATCAGTAATCAGTCAGTCTCTGGTCTCAGTGCTCTTCATCCCTGCAGATGCATGGGTAACTCAACATCTCCTCGAAAGCGACTGAACGGTCCTTCACCGATCTCAACAGGTGTTGGACTGTTTCCGATATTATCAATCTGTCGTTCCTCCTCCAGATCAGGCTGAATGTCACTGATCAGTCCTTCGATCGAGCTATCTTCTGGTAGATTCGTCAGCCAGTACTCAGGAACCCGTGGTGCTGTTTTATCTCCGTGCTTATATAGAATCAATATTCTGAATAGCACAAATGCTTCATCACACAAATGAAAACACACACTAAAGGAAATCTAATTCTAACACTATTGCATTTAGAGCAGCAAACAAAAACTAAAACCTGACCTTTCTGACCTTTAAGCTGATGCAAAATTATCAATAGTGTTATTATGAAATCTTCTCCCCTATTGAGTGATTGATACTGATGACAGCAAGGCCAGTGAGCCCCTCCTGAGACATGGTTGATGCTTGATCAACTTTAGCTTTGAAAAGCTCCTCTTTAATGGACGGACCCCCCTTTTTCCGTTCCATTTGGGAGAAACCCGAGGTGAACTGTCCCCCGCGCCCCCCTCCCTTTCCCTCCTCACACAGCTTGTGAGCACGGCACCTTCTCAGCAAGCAGGGGCTCCTGCAGCTGCAGGGGGCGCCAATTTGCTCATTCCCCACACAGTAATATGACAGATAATAGAAAACCGCTTAGCTGCGCAGATGATATTTATTTTTCACGTGGTTGTCCCGCCCCCCCCATGTGATGCCGCCTGGGTCGCCCGTGCCAAACCAGCTTGCAAAAATGTTGTTTGACTTTTCTTCATTGTTTCCTCTTCAGACTGAGCAGCTGTAACCTCTCAGAGAGAAGCTGTAAGCTCTGTCCTCAGTTCTCAGCTCTGGAACTCCTCCCTGATCACAAGGCTTGCCTGGACCCCTGAAGTAACAACGACCTCACGGGATTCAGGGGTGAAGCTTTCTGTCTGCTGGACTTTGAAAAAGTCCGCACTGTGCCCTGGAGACTCTCAGTTCAGGATCCCATCAACCTGTTTAGCTGATGATTTGCTCTTATCGGGTTACATCAGTGGATAAGCCCAACCAACTTACATGTGGGATTGTTCACAGAAAATTTTACTAAGATTCCTTGGAATAGAATAGAATAGAATAGAAATGCTGTGTTCATCCCAGTTTGGGAAATTTCACTATCACAGCAACAATACACAGGTACTCTGGCACTCAGAAATATATAAACCTCTAGTGGTAAAAAATAAACAATACATGACATTGTTTACAGAAAATAGGATTTTAAAATAAGAGTAAAAAAAAGGAAGTGTGCCATTTGAATAGAAATATAAAGATCTAAGTACAAAAAACAAAATGTGCAGTTGAAGCTATGAACCTGTGTCAGATCTGTCATGTATGGCAGAACTTTCTGAACTCAGAAAGTTGTTTATCATTTCTCTTATTTTTTGAAAAGCACAGTTGTTGATTTTTAAATCCTACAGATGATGTTTAAGAAATTTGCCTTCGCATACATTGAACCTGGACCAAGAAATGGACCAGAACCCAACAAAAAATATGAACAAAAAGAACAACAAAACAGACCAGCGAGTGTATTAGAGAGGGTTCCTCAATAATGATGTTGTGTGTGTGTCTGCAGGCTGTCAGGATGTCTGATCACAGAGGAAGGCTGTGCTTCTCTGGCCTCAGCTCACTGAGCTCCAACCCCTCCCATCTTTAGGAGGAAAGCTGGACCTGGCTACAATCACATCCCAGGAGACTCAGGGTGAAGCTGCTGTCTGCTGGGCTGGGATCACACTGGAGACTGGGGCCTCAGGTATGGAGGGCCTGCTGCAACTACAGACAGTGTGTGATAGAGGAGGAAGAGCTGGAAACATTTAGTGTGTCACAGCTGATGACAGATCTCTACAGAAGTGCTTTGAATTCAACAACAACACAAAGAGGGGTTTCTCTAATTCTGACTTCAGTATCTCATCATGACCCACTGTGTCATATTTAAGAGAAAATATGACACAGTGAGTCATGATGAGACTCACTGTGTCACTTTCTCAGACTGGATTTCATGCTGCATGCTGGTTGAACTGCTCCTGAACCAACAGAGCCACTTTGAGCACTCAGAGTGCTTTCACCAACAAGCCCAAAGACTTTAGATATCTGTTCAGTGCTGACACACTAATAATAACATCCCAACAATAATAAGAGCATCTACACTGCTCAGAGACATTCATCTGCCAGTGTCTCCAAACCAAGGAGGAAATTAAATCATGTCTCTGATCATGTCTCTGTCTTCTAAAATATCCATGATCAATAATCAGCTGAACCTCTCTGAGATCCTGATCTTTTCCTTCTTAGATCTTTTGTTGTCTGACACCAAAGTGATATCAAATGGAGAAGACAAATGATGAAATCTTTCCTCCATATCACCTCCTGCTCCGTATAATTCCAAGATAAGGACTCCAGGTCCTTTGTCTCTTTGCTGAATGAAAAGAATAATCAAAGCATCTGTGTATGAGAGCCATGTAATGTCCATGTTTGCATGCTGAAAGAGAATGTGCTGGTCTGACCCCCTCCTCCTTTCAGGGTGGAGCCTGGTGGAGTCCAATGGTTGAGACCAGGTCTGAGGAAGTGTAAGTGTGGTTCTCATTTGATTCCTGAAAAACAAAGCAGCTCACATTCAACCATCTTCAAAGTGTCAATCAATGATCAGGTGATAGATCAATAACTGCAGCTGTGTTGTGTCTTCTTCTCTCCATCAGATTTCTGTGAACTCACCATCGACACAAACACAGTAAACAGAAACCTCAAACTTTCTGACAACAACAGGAAGGTGACACGTGTGGAGGAGGATCAGTCATATCCTGATCATCTAGAGATTTGACCAGTGTCCTCAGCTGCTGTGTAGTAATGGTCTGACTGGTGGCTGTTACTGGGAGGTCGAGTGGAGAGGAATGGTTGATATATCAGTGAGTTACAGAGGAATCAGAAGGAAAGAAAACAGAGAAAACTGTTTGTTTGGAGAGAATCAGTCCTGGAGTCTGAGCTGCTCTGATCTTGGTTACTCTGTTTGGCACAATAACAGGAAGACATCTGTCTCCTCCTCCTCCTCCTCTTCATCCTCTTCCTCTGTCTCTCACAGAGTAGCAGTGTATGTGGACTGTCCTGCTGGCTCTCTGTCCTTCTACAGAGTCTCCTCTGACTCACTGATCCACCTCTACACCTTCAACACCACATTCACTGAACCTCTGTATCCTGGGTTTGGGTTTGAACTCTGGTGGTTTGGTTCCTCAGTGTGTCTGTGTAGAGTGTAGCAGAGAGAGTCTCCTCCTGTTAGAAAACTCTCTCACTGTTGAACAGATAGTTCAGTCTGTACATGTCTGTCTCTTTCACTCACACACTCATTTTCAGATTCATGTATTAAAGCACTTTACTTGTTAAACTCATCTAAATGATTGATTGTAAACTTAGCACAGAGTTCACAGAGTTAGAAATCTCCTGACTACTCTGAAGGGTTTGAGTCTCGATTCTATGAATTTTAAAATATATGAAACTATTTGGTCATCACAGCCCAGCTGATCATTACACATCAACATTTTATTAACAAAATCAGCAAAATCCACTGCTGCTTTGCTGTAAAGGATAAGGCTGATGATTTGTCCCCAACAAATAAACCACCTTCTCCTATTTGAGTTTGTTTCAATAAAAAGAAAACTACAATGTCCAGATATTTTAGTACATTACTGAGCCTTTTTCTAAAACTGAAACTATTTTTTTTAGTGAATTGTTTTCAAAGATTTTAAAAGCCAAGAGCCACAGGGTGAGAAGTAACAGTGTATGTTACCTGAAATCCCACAGTGTTTCCTCTTATGTTGCTTTTTCTGATTCTCTTTGTGGTCTGATCTGTTTGTGTGTGTTTCTTGAGGCCACCCTGTGTCTATCATATCTGAATGGACAAAAGCACAAAATAAACACTCAGCAAACAAAATAACATTCTTCATGTTTGAGTCACATCTTCCAGAGAAACCAAAATTTTGAATTCATATATTCCAAGTACAATGGCGTCTTTTCACGTCTGTCCAGAAAATGCCACATACTGTAGATCTCACAAACATACTGGAAAACTCTGCAAATACTTCTTCTAGTTGACAACAGTGTTTCCATGCTGGAAAAAGTCTTATTTTGATGCCAGCAACACAGTTCATGCACACATTTCATTTCAGCTCTAACTGACTGGAACTTACCGTTTTAAGCATTTCCAGTCCTGCTGTCAGTCCTGAAACATGAAAGCGCTGTTTTCAGTAGCAACAAACAGAAACATAATGTCTCACTCAAGCTGCTCCACATGGAGCCTAGCATAGCATTTGGAGCAGGCACACAGAGTAAATTCCTCAAAGGCCAAATGTATTTTTCTGATTTGTCATTCTTCAAGAATGGCTGTGGGCTCTAACTATTACATCTATAAGAGAGATGTGTGTGTGTGTGTGTGTGTCCAATGCATCTAACACACAATCAAATATTTCCATTAGTGCTTCAGGACTGCTGCAATTTGTTAGAGTTAAATTTAGGATCCATTTTTCAAGAGAACTTCTCAGAACCTTTCCAGTCTATGAACCTTTAAACATATCAGCTCTCCCACACTGACTGAGGCTGAATTCTGGTAACAGCTACAAGATGTGGAGCTTAGTGACCATCATCAAAAAGACAAGAGAAACAGAAGAAAGGAAACATTTCAAAGAATGAATGTACCATTTCCTCATAGCAAATAGTTTCACTGCTTAATAATTAAGATCCTTCAACAATATAGGACTGAATACAGTCCTGTAGATGAGCTGCATGGAGCAGAAAACAAGAATCAGAGCTGAGAGTCACAAAGTTAAGAGCTTTCCAAGCTTATTCTGTCCTCACGGTCATCAACAGTTTTTCCTCCTACACTCAAAACACAGCAAATGAACACTCATCCAAATGCATCAGCATGCCACCTCAAACATATCAACATATTTTAGATTCCAGTTTCAGGACTAAGTTTTCCAAGGCAGGAAGAATTCTCAGCAGCCTAAGTTTACTCCACAGTGATGAAATCACTGATTGTTTTTACTGTCCCTCAACTAAAGAGATGAAGACATGAACACAGCCTGAAACCCTTTATGCAACAGCTGATCCAGCTTTAAGTCTCATTGACTCATTCTGGAGATTGCACTAGAGGACTGTAATTGTGATGACACTGGAAATGAACTAAAATCAAGGCTCAAAGCCAAAAGGAGACTTGAACCCTAGTGTTCAGTATAAGACACAGTGGACTCAGTGATGAGTAAATGTAAGAAGGCTGAAACTTTAAAGCACAATAATAAGTAGATGATTGTAGAAGTGGAAGCAGTGTGTGCTGGTTGGTTGCATTGGACTGGAGATTATTTCTCCTGAGTCTTAAACTGTGCTTCTTTGTTTTTTGGGTCAAATCTTGAGAGATGATGAAAGTGATTCACATTGGAAATAAGAAGATTTTACCAACAACACATCAAACTGTTTCCTGTTCACAACATACTTAAAAGTGAAGTCCTCCAATCAAGTATCATAATACATCACAGACCTGACCTACAGTACATTGACGTAACTTCCTAAAATAACACACAAGCACTCTCCACTTTTTGTGCTTATGACGATCCAACTCCATCATTTCCATTAGAATTTCTTTTTAGAAAGGATCTTGCATTGCAGACAGTACAGACTTCCTAGAAATCTTTTCCTTTAACACAAACTACAGAGCATCACACCAAAACAAAAGTTAAGAAGTTGAGCAACAATGAGAATATCTCACAGTCATGATCAGCATTAAAAAAAAAAAACAATATTGTCCACATGAATGATAAGCACACAATCAAACCACTGGGCTTATGGGTATGACTACTTGTCATCAGTTTCCACAAACATATCATTTGGACAAAAACATTTCAAAACATTAACTTCTGCAGGCAACTAAACACTGACATGAACTACTAACATGTACTGACTTACTGAAACCTTGGAGGTGATCTGGACTTTCCTGTAGTTTCCTCTTTGTCCTTGGGTAACCGTTAGTAGCTCCTCCTTCATTGTCAATAATTGTGCAGAAATATCTGAGTGCTTCTTTCTTCCCTAAATCATGAACAAGTCCTGTCCAGTCCAACTATTTCTGCTCCTGTTTGACTTCTGAACTTGTCTCTGGCTGTGTGTCCACTTACTGCAGCCTGTGACATCAGACTGTAGAATGTTGATACATCAAAGGCATCAAGCGACAAACACACACACACACACACACACACATACTGGTACTTATCTCTTGTCACACACTTGCTATGACATAATGCATTCCCTAGCCCTTACCCCTAACTCTAACAAAGCCCAATTCTAACCCTGAAACCAAGTCCTTAACAACTCAAACAGCAACATGAACACAGATGGAAACACTGCAGAGCTGCTTTGGATGGTTTAACAGGTAGAGATCATCAGATAATGGAATGACCTGATACCTTCATCTGTTTCCATAAACACCACATGGAGGAAATCTCCCAGAAACACAAACTTAACCACAATGTGATTCACAGTGCTAACAAACACACTTGCATGTAAACTCTCACACCAGCATAAAATAAGTCATTGTTTTAGGATCTGAAGAAGAAGATCCAGGATGAAGGAGATCAGGGAGACAGGAGCCCCTGACAGAAGAGAGAGAACATAAAGAAATACAATGAAAACACAAACACAAACAGATAGAAGAATCACCTTAAAGTCATTGTAGTAAACAAAGAAAGTTTTGTTTCTGGTTGAGACTGAGAAAATACCAGTAACTGGAAATAATGATGAAATAATGTTGGAGGAAAAAAATGCTTCCTCCTTCCATCCAGCCTGGTTATTTTACAGCTTCTACTCCCAGAACATGATGATATAGTGTCAGCTTTAACTTTTCACCATCAGCTTCCTACTTGATTCAGGTGACAGGTGTAACTGTTATCTCAGTGTGATGCAGAGAAGAGACCAACATACAGCAGGACTCTGTGGATTTAAGGTCTAACAGCACAAGAGAAGTTGAACGAGATCTAAAAGAAACATGAGTCAAAATGATTCTCTTCAGCAGCAGCCTGATCTGTTGCAGAAACAACAACTAAAACTGTCTGTGGCAATGGAGAGATAGTGAATATCACTCTCACTTTCAATAAAGAGTGAACACAGAAAATAATATCTACTGCAAAGTCACAGGAAAAGCCAGAGTGAGGAAAGATACACATTACTGTATTGATGAAAAACAAAGATCTGATGGACAAAAACTCTTCTCAAAGACTTGGAATGTCAGGTGGTGCAAAGCACAGAGAGCAGAGAGAGAGATGAAGAACCCTCTGAAACCAGTCCTGAGTCCTGAAGGAGGACTTATTATGGACTGACAGGGAGACAGACAGACACTTTACACTTTATTTCTACCAGCAGTCAGCTGACAAACACTCATGAGAGAGCACCTTTTACACCTCACTCTGAGCCAAAGAGACCACAGCCCAGTTCAGCCTCTGCACAGCTCTGAAGGACAAACACTGCTGTGAGCTGTATTTAAGAGGCAACATACTGTGATTCACATTAACAACTGACAATCATATCACTATTGCAAAAACATTAAATTCAACAGCTAATTAAAAAAGCCAACAGGAGAACACTGTTTCTTTTACAAAGGCTGTTGGTATAAGATTTGAAGGAGAACAATGATTGAGACCTTAAGTGAGATTAGTTTCTTTGTGAGCTCATTATCAAGTCTATCAGGAGCACAGGATGAAGCAGGATGAAAGGTTTGTATTTTTAGGTAAGAAGTTTTGGCCACAATCCCAGTTGTCATTTAAAGCACAGACTCATCACTCTGCCTCACAAAGGCTCTAATCTAGTCACACACTGCTTCACCGTCAAGAGAGAGAAACAAATAAATAAAACAATAAGAAGAGCAGATCAAAATACAAGAGAAGGAGCAGATATAGAACACAAGTGTAAAACATAAAATACTACGTACCCTAAAACCTAATCTGAACAGATGGATTTGTATCTGCTTTGTGAAAGAGTCCACAGAGTCCACACACTCAGACTTACTGGGAGATTATTCCAAAGTTTAGGGCTGCAAACTGAAAGCACAATCTTCCTGAGTCTTAAAAACATGTCTATGAGGGTACATTTAGAAAGTCCTGACCTAGAGATCAGCTCATGGTGTGGGGCTGCAGAAGGTCCATGGTATACTGTGGAGCCTGGACATGTAACAGTCACTTCTGCACAATGAACTTCAGTGATGGTTTTAGTCAGCACATTATACAGGGACAGTGATACACCTGGATGTGTTTCATCCAAAATAAAATACTACCTTCTTCAACTAATGCTGTATGTCAGCCTTCAGGGAGTCTGAAGACGCAACCACCAACAGTGTGAGCTGCACACTGAAAGTGATATTTCAGTGTTAGAGATAGAAATAGGATTTTCCATTGTGTTGGTTGTGAGTCACATCAAGTCATGATATGAATGGTCACTAACACTCAAACTGTGCTGGAACAGTGAAAAGTGTTTTCCACTTTACTGCACAACAAATGAAGTTGTTGATCTGAGTGTGGCGGCGGGGAGATGAGATAGATGATAATGGGGTTGTAACAGATGGCGGATGGTGTCGATCACTACAACACCCAACTAAAAGCAACCTCTGAAAATCGCCAAACAAGGGTTTAGAGGATCCCAAATAATATATAAAAATCTAGTCACCCCAGCCACACACACGACAGCCACACACACCCACACACACGTAGTTAAAGGAACCCAGGACCAGAGGCACATGACACAGGAAAGGAGAAACCACCACCCCCAGCACCACGACCACCACCACCTTTCGACTCTCAGCCACTGAAAAGGGACAAGGAAATAAAATTAGTGGAAAACACAGGAAAACAAATAACCAATATACAAATACTAACAAAAGAAAACAATAAATCAATGCTTACAAATTAATCAAAGCACTAAGAATATCAATAACTAAACAAAACATAAAATACTTGTCACAAGCAAAAAAGAAACAGTCAGGACACAAAAAAAAAAAATCCAACTGAGTATCAGGGCTAATTGAATCACAGAACGTCAAAAAAAATAAACAAGAAAACAAGAAAAGAAAAAAAACAAACCAACCAACTTTACAGGACCTAGTTAAACAGAATATTTAATAAACCAAATAACCCTAATAGAGACAAAGCTATAAAAGAAAAGAAAATAATCAAAACAATAACCCAAAACCCATTCTAACTAAATGCAACAAAGGAAATGAAGGAAACAACCCACCGTGCATTCATTCAAATTTTAAAGTCCGGGCCCAAGGCAAGCGAAACTGCCCATTCAATACTCGCGTAGGTAGGGGTGATTCGTTGTCCACCTGCGCAGCCGACAGCAACAACACCGGGCGACCCGGCAGAACACGCAGCGGAGAACAGCGGCAGAAACACCAGTAAGGGTAGAACAAGGCAAAGCAACAGTATTTCTCTTTTCCGTGCAGGACAAAGCAGCTGGCAAATAATTCTCGATCAGGCTCGTGTGATCACCTGAGGAGAGAGAGAAGCTGGCGTGTCCACTCAGCAACAGTGGAGGCTAGCAGCAACCTGCGGCTGATTTGCAGCACTGGGAATGAACCCACGAGCCGCGCCGCGTCGGTGGAGGATCGGCAGTTTAGGCGTCTGCGCCAGCGGCGACAAAGGCGGAGAAGCGGGGCGACCAGGAAGTGGACCTCGGGCCAGGAGCAAAAGAAGGTCTGGAGCAGAGTGCCTCACAACTTTCCCCAGTTAAGCAGGAAAAGTTTGGTTTGCATTATCAGTAACATAACACAGCTCTGATGTGGCTGTAACTGATCAGTAAACAGTGACATAAGGCTGATATCCCAAAGTACAAACAAGAGCACAGGGGTGAGACTAAAGTCAAACTGCTTAGAGACTGAGGTAGAAGCTGCAAAGTCTGAGAGCTGAAAACAGAGAGGGGCGTTTTAGAACAGAGACTCTCTCTAATCTTCAGCATAGATACACAAGTTTAGCTACTGAAGACACAGCTAGAGGAGAGGAGAATGTTAGAGTTGGCAATGGCGGCTGTGTTACCAAGCGAGGTCACAGCAGCAGTGCAGCCATCCCCTACTACCCTGGAACATGTGTGTTCCCCAGAATGCAGGGATTTACTTGTGGTTCCTAAAGTCTCAATAGAGAGAATGGGAGGCAGAGCCCTCAGATATCAGGCTCCTCTGCTGTGGAACCATCTACTAGTTTGGGTCTTGGAGGCAGGCGCCCTCTCCATGTTTCCCCCCAGGAGGCTTCAAACTTTCCCTTTGATGAACCTTATAGTCAGAGCTGAGTGAGCTTTCCTGAATGAGCCACTTTCAATTCAATTCAATTCAATTCAATTTTATTTATATAGCGCCTTCCACAATCAAAATTGTCTCAAAGCGCTTTACAGAGACCCAGAGCCTGACCCCAGAGCAAGCACTTAAGGCGACAGTGGCAAGGAAAACTCCTTTTAACAGGAAGAAACCTTGAGCAGAACCTGGCTCAGATGGGGACCCTCCTGCCGATGGCGGGCTGGGTGAAAGGAGGAAAAGGAGGAAGATAGGACAGCTAGGAATGGAGGAGGGGGAGAAAGACATGCAGCATAATACAGACAATGTGGGTCAGTATTTACATTACAGTTAGTGAACAGTTATTGGATAATGTGTGCTCAGCAGATTAGAATTATGAAACAGAGCACGGAGGCAAAAAGCTGTCATGACTGGTAATTATTTACATTACAGTTTGCAAAGAATATTAATCAAATATTTATCTGTAGCAGAACGGAACATTAAACATGTTAGAAATAGATCATTGTAAACAATAAACAGCAGCAGCAGGTGGGTGGAGCCAGGACCATAGGACATGCAGCTCCGGAGCCAGAGGTACCTGCAGTAAGGTACAGAGAAAAGAGAGACCAGAGAGAAACAAACACAGGACTACAGGACAGAGAGGACACAGAGTTAATGACATGTAATAAAGGCTAATAAATTTGAGAGTGGGTCTGAGGAGAGAAAGAAAGAAGAAGAAGTGCACAGTAAATCATGGGATGTCCCCAGCAGCCTAGGCCTATAGCAGCATAACTAGGGGATGATTCAGTTGCCTGAGCCAGCCCTACTAAGGGCTATATCCTTAACTGTAACAGTGTCTATAGAGATAATTGTGACTAACTATAAGTTTAATAAATAACTAGGACTGTAACTACAACTAATTATAAGCTTTATCAAACAAGAAGGTTTTAAGCTTCGTTTTAAAATTAGAGAGGTGTCTGCTTCCCGAACCCAAACTGGCAGTTGGTTCCATAGGAGAGGGCCTGATAGCTAAAAGGCTCGGCCTCCCATTCTACTTTTAGAGATTTTGGGAACCATAAGCAAACCTGCATTCTGGGAGCAGAAGCAATCTGTTAGGATGATATGGTACTATCAGCTCTTTGAGATATGAAGGAGCCTGGCCATTGAGGGCCTTATATGTAAGGAGAAGGATTTTAAAATCAATTCTGGATTTTACAGGAAGCCAATGAAGAGAAGTTAGTACAGGAGTAATGTGATCTCTCTTGCTAATTCAGTCAGTACTCTCGCTGCAGCATTTTGGATCAGCTGGATGCTTTTTAGAGAGTTAACTGGACATCCTGATAATAAGGAATTACAGTAGTCCAGCCTAGAAGTAACAAAAGCATGGACTAATTTTTCAGCATCACTCTGCGACAGAATGTTCCTAATCTTACTGATATTGCGCAGGTGAAAGAAAGGCGGTCCTAGAGACTTGTTTTATATGTGAGTTAAGGACAGATCCTGATCAAAAATAACTCCAAGGTTCCTCACAGTCGTACTGGAGGCTAAATTAATGCCATCCAGAGTAACTATATGATTAGATAAACTGTTTCTGAGGTGTTTGGGACCAAACAAAATAACCTCAGTTTTGTCTGAATTCAGAAGAAGAAAGTTACAGGTCATCCAGGCCTTTATGTCTTTAAGACATGCCTGAAGTATGGTTAACTGATCTGTTTAGTCTGGTTTCATAGATAAATATAGCTGGGTATCATCCGCATAGCAATGGAAATTTATTCCATGCTTCCTGATAATATTGCCTAGGGAAGCATGTATAAGGTGAACAGTATCGGTCCAAGCACAGAACCCTGTGGAACTCCATGACTTACTCTGGTATATATGGAGGATCATCATTAACATGAACAAACTGGTATCTATCTGATAGATATGATTTAAACCAGCCTAGTGCTGTTCCTTTAATCCCAATAACATGTTCCAATCTATCCAATAGGATATTATGATCAATGGTGTCAAATGCAGCACTAAGATCTAGCAGGACAAGTATAGAGAGCGAGTCCATTATCTGATGCTATAAGAAGGTCGTTGGTAACTTTCACCAGTGCTGTCTCTGTGCTATGATGAACTCTAAATCCTGACTGAAAAACTTCAAACAAACCGTTCCTATGTAGATGATCACACAACTGAGTTGCAACAGCCTTTTCAAAATTTTAGAATTAAAGGGGAGATTGGATATAGGTCTATAGTTTGCCAAAATGTCAGAGTCCAGAGAAGGCTTTTTTAAGTAAAGGTTTGATAACTGCAACCTTAAAAGCCTGTGGGACATATCCTGTAACCAACGAGAGATTTATCTGATCTAATATGTGAGTGCCAATCAAAGGCAACACATCTTTAAGAAATCTGGTCGGGATAGGATCCAAAAGACATGTTGATGATTTAGATTTAGAAACTATTGAAGTCAATTCAGCTAGATCTATGGGAGAGAAACAGTCTAACGACAAATCAGGACTGGCAGACATTTCTAAAGATGCTGTTCTGAACATACCTACATCATTAACAGTTGTAGGCAGGATGAGATGGATTCTGTCTCTAATGTCTACTATTTTGTTGCTAAAAGCTCATAAAGTCATTACTAGTGAGAGCTAGAGGGATGGATGGTACAACAGAGCTATGGCTCTTTGTCAGCCTAGCTACAGTGCTGAAAAGAAACCTAGGGTTGTTCTTGTTTTCCTCTATTAATGATGAGTAATAGGCAGTTCTTGCCTTCGAAGAGAGCTTTTATCGTTATAAAGCTGTCTTTCCAGGCTAGGAATTCCTCTAAATTAGTGGATAACCATTTCCTTTCCAGCTTTAAGTGATATCTGCTTTAAAATGCGTGTTTGTGAATTGTACCATGGAGCTAGCTTCCTCTGATTACTGACCTTCTTTTTCAAAGGGGCAACAGAGTCAAGGGTTGAGCATAATGAAGCAGCAGTATTATCAACTAGATAGTCTATATCTGCTGGAGTAACGTTTGAGCCATTGCCCTCTGTAAAACTGGCACATGGCAGCGGAGATAATAAAAGATGGAATAGCTTCCTTATATTTGATAACAGCATTATCAGACAGAAATCTACAGTAGTTAATTTTTTCTCAGATGCTGTGCAGTTCATTATTAATAAATTCAAATGTTACTAAAGAATGATCCAGATAAAACAGGGTTCTGAGGGAATACTGTCAAATATTCAGCTTCTATGCCATAGGTTAGTACAAGATCAAGGGTGTGATTAAAACAGTGAGTTGGTTTGTTAACATTTTGTAAAAAGCCAATTGAGTCTAATACTGAATAGAAAGCAGTCTTAAGGCTGTCATTGTGGGTATCGACATGAATATTAAAATGGCCCACTATAATTACTCTATCCGTACTAAGCACTAAATCAGATAAAATTCAGTGAATTCAGACAAAAACTCTGAGTAAGCAGCAGGTGGACGATACACCACAGCAAATAGTACTGGTTTTCTGTCTTCCAATTTGGATGTGAGAGGCTGAGGATAAGGCTTTCAAATGTACTATATTTGGCTTAGGTCTAGGATTAATTAATAAACTTGAGTGGTAGATTGCTGCCTCCTCCTCCTCGACCTGTGCCTCGAGGAATGTGATAATTAATATGACTAGCAGGGGTTGACTCATTTAGACTGACATACTCTTCCTCCTGCAGCCAGGTCTCAGTCAGACAGAATAAATCAATCTGCTGATCCATTATCAAATCATTCACTAACAGAGATTTAGACAAGAGAGATCTAATGTTTAATAGCCCACATCTGATTGTGGTGTTTTTAGGTTCAGATGCTTTTGTAGTATAAATTTTTTGAGGTTTTATGAGTAACACCTCTTGCATTTTTTAATTTATGCACTTTTTGTTGACGAGGAGCAGACACAGTCTCTATAGGATAAAGGAATCGTTAGAATGGTAGGAATAATAAGAATCATGAGAATCATGGGTGGGTGACAGCTCTAGAGAAACTGCAGAGAAAGCGTGTGGGACTGCAACTCTGCATCCTGGTCTCAACTCTGGGTTGTCATGACTTTGGTTTTCTAATGAAATCTGTCATATTTCTAGATATGAGAGCTGCACCATCAAAAGTTGGATGGATGCCGTCTCTCCTAATCAGACCAGAGTTTTCCCAAAAAGTTTTTCCAGTTATCAATATCAAACCTTTACTGTTAGGTTTTACAGTGTGCTTTGACATCAGCAGACAAGAGACATGACTGGCGCTTTTAAGAAGGTAAGTGTTAGGAAGCTTGTGATGTGTTGGCTGCAGATGAAACAGCTCTAAGAGCAAGTCTTTGAAGTGAACAGTCCGAGCCAACTCCTGCCTGGGAGACAGAGCTGCTTTGGTTTTTTTATTTTGTGTTCAAGCAGCAAGTGATTGGTCAGCTACATTTTGTGTGGTGGCGTCTGTGTGTCTGCACTGAGCAGGAGGGGGAGGGGGGAGTTAAAGACACAGCATAGACAAGATCAACCCCACCTCAAATCTGAGGCGTTTGGTTCTTCAGTCTAAAATACTTACAATATCAATCTTCACTAAAGATGAGTTGGAACTGTTACATGGATGCTGATTTTTTATTTTTGTCTCTGCCTCAGTAATGTGCCTTATTTTTGTCTCTGCCTCAGTAATGTGCCTGTGTGTCTTGTACTTTATATATTTATGCTAGGTATTTCTTGGGAGTGCAAGTCCCAGATGACATTATCTGTAATCTCAATCCTCCTCTTAGTGTCCTACAGCACAATTAGATGAATTCTACGGGACTGAGAGCTCAGAGGACTGACAGGGTTTTTCAGGCTCTATGTGATTTTCAGAGACAGTTAACACTCCATCCACAAGAGTCAGAGGGCCTCTGACAGGGAGGACAGATGGTTTGAGAGAGAGGAGTCAAAGAAGCCATCTATGTGAAAGTGGAAAGAGCCATCACCCCTAAACAGAGGGAGGGGTCTGCGAGCACCACCTATCCCCATTACAATGTAGCCCTTTTCATGTGTACAGGAGAGTAACACAGCAACCTCAAGCGACTCTCCAACGGAGCGTCCTTTTTCAAGGAGACTCACCTGACCCTAACGACTGTCTAAATTCTCATGAGACTTCTACAAGGTCACACATGAGCCCCTGACGACTAATCGATTCACTGAAGAGACCACAACAATGGTCAGGGTGAAACCAGTACTTTCACAGGTACTTTGGAGGTGGACCCACCTACAACAGGAGTTAAATACCTGGGTCAACACTCCACTTTCTTGAGAAGGTCAGACTAGTCTGATGAGGACTAGATGAACCCGATGCATGTCTGAGATTTGATCTGTTCCATGTTGGGCCGCCGTGAAGCTAGCCATATAAATAATAAACTTTTGATATAATGAATGGTCTTTGTACATTAGTAAGCGATTTAAACACATTCTATTTGATAATAAATTCATTAAACAACCAAAAAAAAATCTGAGGGCTACTTGGAGGGAAAAGTCCAGCTCTTTTGGTAGAAAGAGCCGAATTAGCCAGACAAACTCAGGGGTCCCAGTAGTTACCACAACTGGACGCCCTCACCACTTTTGAAAAGCATTGCACGCCCTGCAGTATTCCCATCACTGCTATCCCACAGTTGTTTGCAAGTTACTTTCGCTTTCACGACGCGAGACGCAGATGAAGAGTTTCTACTCTGTCTGAAGGTGGAAATTCTCCGCAGTTTAATTGTTTACTTCAATCAATAAACACTTCCACTGTAGTTACCTAAATTATCTGATGGTCCAGGTTTTTAGTGTTTTTATTCTGTGGCTTCTGTTTTTGCTACTTTGCGTTGTGGTGTTTAGGTTGTGTAGATTCTGAGTTGTCACTGTAAAGTCGGGATGAGGCAGGAGCAGAGCCGTCATTCATACATCGGCGGCACGCAGAGCTGCAAGCGATTTCTGTCTCTTCATTCATTCATTATCCGCCATGTTAGCCATGGATATGTTGCAGTAAAGCGGTTGGAGTCAGGTAGAAGCAGTGAGGCTGATGGTCAGTAGCTGAACACGGGAGCCTTTGTTAGTGCTGGCGGCTCCACTTACTGCTGACTGAAGGCAGCTTTTCGCTGCACTGAAATCAGCCTGTCAGAGGAGGCGGACCTGAGCCACTGCTCTCCTGCAGTCTGAGCCATAAATACAGTCTGAGCTCGGCCGGACAGCGGCTGGAGAACAGCTCTGACTTCCTCTGTCATTGGCGCGGTGAGGAATACTCCCCTAGTCAGGTGGAGCTGCATCCTTCTTTATAAAGCTCTTTTGTTTGAATTTTTTTTTACCAACTGGATTCGTTGTATTTTTTTCTTTGTTGATTATTGTTATTGTTTAATGGGTTCACGTTACATTTTTTTGGTTTGGGGAAGGTCAAAGAAGCCATCTATAGCCAAGTGGAAAAGCCATCTGCTAAACAGGAGGAGGGATCCTGCGCGACACCACCTTTCCCCATCTACAATGTAGCACTATTGTGTACCCAGGAGGTTATGTAACAACAACCTCAGTGACTCTTTCAGCGAGCGTCATTTTCAGGGACTCACCTGACCCTAACGACTGTCGTTCTCATGAGGCACAAGGTCACATGAGCCTGAGCGACTGGCAGTTCACTGAAGACCCACAACAATGGTCAGGTGAAACCAGTACTTCACAGGTACTTTGGTGGACCACCCACAACAGGTTAAATGCCTGGGTCTTACTCCACTTTCTTGGTCAGACTAATGCGGACTGAATAGATAGACGATGCGTATGAACTGGTTGAAGCCCCCTTGGATTAAGAGGCGAAGCGTCTTCTCAGACAAACATAAGTCAGTACGCTTCGATTCAATTTTCAAAGAAGGAACTGCATGACCTGGATGAATGAGGAGACATTCCACAGACATGCACAGTAGGTATGCTTTAACAGATCTTTCCTAGAGTGAACTGTTTATCTAAGGCTGCTGATCTGGAAATATCGTAGATGGCCTGGGGTGAACCCATTTGGTTGTCCTGACTTTTTACATTTGGTGGGACAATCAGACATCCTTTATTGTCTCTCATGCTGGGAAAGGTATTTATGGCATACTGACTACAGGTATAAAGTCATACTAGACAACACTGCAGAACACACTGTGAACTGTATGTCTTGTCTCCATGCTGCATGACATTAAAAGACTTGATTCACAACACCGGTCTGAGTTTCCCTTTGCAGGATTAGACCCTCACATTGTTTTCACACTAAGGCAAGCATGTGAAAACTACTGCAGGCCTTCAGAGCACAGAGCTTTCAGATACTCATGTCTTTGCAAATGAATGGAACTTGGACACTAGAGCTGTTTTTTTATTGTTGTTTGGTTCTAACTGATTTTAGCACAGAAACTCAGGAACTGAAACATAAACTTTCTAAAAGACACTATGTATATAACATTGAGCTACGTGATTTCAAAAAGATGTGTTCTGTGGTAAAGTGAACAAAAGGTCCGGCCCGATAATATATGTGGGTGTTTAGTGAAGTCTCATGTTGCCTGTAGGCCCAAGTCCTGTGTTTCAATATATTTTTTTAAGTCCTCATACAGACACAACATGTCCCTAAGCTCTGGAAAGATGCTGTGGTTGCTTATCCCAAAACACTGAACTGATTTTAGGTAGCAGTGCGCTTCCTGACTAGATTTGAGATGAAAAACCTTAGAAGAAAGCTGGTCAGATCTGGGTCCTGAAAACCAAACTGTGAACATACACTGGAACCTCCAGTTTGCATACAGGCCTCCTACAGAGGTGTGGAGGATGCAGATAGACTCACTGCTCAACATGCTTTTTAAACATCTGGTTTTAATGGAGACACACACCAGGCTTTTATTTGTGGACTTGTCTTCTTTTAATACAATCCAACCTCACATTTTTGAATTGAAGAGGCTCCTACAACAGTTTGATTTAAATAATAATCTGGTGGGTTGGATTCTGGATGTTGCTCATTGATTTTGGGAGAGAAAGCTCCACAGGCACCAAGTCACTGTATGATTAAAGGTCAGACCATTGAGGATGTGCAGTCTTACAAACTATCTTGGGACTATCACTGACAGCAAATTGACGTTTGAAGAAAATTGTGAAATACGTCTGCCACCTTGATGAGTCCCAGCCCCAGCCCAGCGCGTCTAACTTGTTTATAGTCAGCTGTTGATGTGGATTTTTCAGGCCAGGCGATAGGCTGATCAAGGGCCAGTTGAAGCTGGGTCAAGGTCCGGCTAGGTCCCCACCTTAATCTTATCTCTCTTAAGTTTTTGTCTTCTAAAAATATTCTATATGTTCAAATCTTTCTTTAGAGAAAAAATGCACAGAGTCAATCAGGTGCAGAGATCAGAGAGGTTGAGTCCAGAAAGCTTTATTCTATACAAACATAGTCTAAGCAGCATGAGAAGTCCTGCAGGAGCATCTAAAAATCTCAAAAGATACATCATATTATATACCTGGGTTGTAAAATTCCATCCCAAGGACACTACTGGGCAATGAATTGGCACAAGTCTTTTTCATTTTTCACTTTGTCCTGGTTAGGTGCACTTTTGGCAAGCGTCAGCTTCTACGTCAAATTCTGTCTTTTTCCCTAGAATTTGACCCGTCTCTCTCTTGGGGTCATTGCTATCTCGTGTATCATTGCTTGGCCATTTAAATACTTCTATGCATTTTATTTTCAATGGGACCTGAATTTCTGTCATTTGCTTTCTTAAAACTTTTGAGACTACCTCAAAATTAGCAACAGGTATGGTAGGGAGTGAGTATGACATAGTACAGCACATTCACAGGAGCATGCACAGATGAGTAAAAACTTGGGGAGTCACAAGGGGAGCAACAGGAGCATGGTCATCTGTATATGGGGGAACAATGGGGAATAATGTATCGGGACAGAGGGACTTATACCTTGAGGTTTAGTGTGGTGTCCAAGGACAACCACAGTTGCAAATGGCCTGCTCTGACAGAGAGCTTCCTGAGAGACAGAGTAAGGGAGCGTGTGTGTGTGTATGTGGGGAGAGCAGCATGGGGAACGATACAGGAGTGTGCATGTGGCAGAGTAGAGGTGTGTGTGTAGAGATAGTGGAGCTGTGTCTGTGTGTGGGGAGAGTTGGGAGGGGGTGAGTGAGATACAGAAAGCAAACAGAGAATCAGGTCTAGGATAAGCAGAACATAAAACAGAACACAATAGGATTTGCACACTTAGAAAAATATACAAACATATTGCACAAAATCTGACACTACACAACGCTGCACACTAGAGGCGCTGGGGCAGGGGCTGCACGCCTGAGTGGTAGCCCCAGGTGAATCGGGCCTGCTGCTCATTTTCACCACAGTCATGAGTGGCAGAAGCAGGGGAGGCGCGTCTCTTCACCACCACTGTATCTGTCTTTTTTTTTTTGCGCTTTCAGTCGAGAACCAAACCCGCGACTTCTCGGCGGATCTCAGGCTGGTCCAAAAGTATAAAGCCGCACTCTTAATCTAACTTCGCTGCACCCTCTAAATTTTGATAAGAATGGTAAGATATACTGGATTTATGCCTCTGCCTATGTCACACCGTGCTTCTAACACGGCCAAAGATGGCTGTCTGATTCTGAGCTGGAGGTGACTCAGACTACTCGCGCTCAGCCGGCCCGTTGGCTCTGGGGTCCACTGTTGATGTTGCATGTCATTTCTTCCTCGCCAGATTCAGGATATTATTCATGTGACTCATCTGAGACACAATAAAGACACATAACCAGCCTCTTCAAATTAGAAAAACAGTAGATTTGCTGTACTCTAAAAAGTATACCCCAAAGCTTTTAGTGTACCCAAAGTTTCTGAAAGGGTCTTTCTTTTTAGGGTTACTTAACTTTACCCACCTACAATATTAAAGAAAAATAGCAAAACATAAACTGAGAGGATTTTTCATGTTTTGACTTTTTATTTGAGGGCCTTTTTTTTTTTTCTTGCACTTTTTGGTCATGGAAAATGTAAATCTTCCACTGTGGCAGTGCCTTGTGTGTTCTCTGCCAACTTGTCCCCCAGCCTCTTTCAATGGAGCATTCAGTCAGGCCCTCTGTTTGCACTGAAACAAAGATTATAAAGGTTAAGTGACAAACACACGCAGAGATGGTGCAGTCTGACATTTATGTGTCTATCAGGATGTTTGCCTGAAAATACCTATAAATAGCCTGCTATGCATCTCTTAGGGTGGCAACTTCTACAAAGCATAACATGAATATAAGAGTCTATTCTTCACTGAAGCAATCTTGGAAAAAAAATAAAGCAAATCACAAAGCATAGTGTGACCTACGCGTCTACATGGCTGGACTCCTGCTGCTATCAGCTGCTTCTCTGCATGACTCTGCACTTCCTCTTCACCAGCTGGATAACCACCAGGTTGGAAAACTTCTGAGATATTTTGTGACTTTGCTGCTGCTGCTGAGGAAATAGAGAGATGGTATTTTTTTTTTTGAATATAAGACTGCAAAATGAGGTTGGACCAGTTAACCCTAAAGAGAAAGGACAAAAAGGTTAGACGGGCCGCCATCTAACAGTGAAAACACAACTGCTGTCATTTTGGGTCTCGTCTGGGATTTTTTTTTTTTTTTGTCTCTTGCAATATTAGAGTTACTCTCATGATAACGTTAAGTGGGGCTGTCCTTCATCTTGTTTCTACGGCGCTACTGGGGTGGTATCTCATCTCTTTTTACATGTCATTCTTGGGATCCTGAAGGATCTGTGTCTTCCACATCAGGATGAAAAACTTAGTTTTCTTCATCTCCCTGGTCTAATCTCTTGCAGCCTGGGTTTGTTTCTCATCTTGTGACTCATCTTAGGCTCCTCTGAGGTCGCTTTTATTCATTTGGGGTTTTGAGTCTAATGAGTCTGATGTTATGTGACCTGATGTGTGATGTGTTTTTTGCAGAGCAGCACAACACAACAGAACACGATAGTATCAAAGCACAAACATGGCATAACACAACCCAGCACGGCACAACACATCACATCACAACACATGACAAAGCACAACGCAGGGCAGCAAAGCACAACACCACACATTACGGTACAAAACATAACACAACACAGCATCAGGTCACAACACAAACACCTCAAAATTGTGTTGTGTAATGATGTGTTGTGATGTGCCAAGAGAACACACATCACAACACCTAACAAAACACAATGCAGTGCAGAAAGAAAAACAGAACACAAAAACACCACAGCACAGCGTAGCACAACACATCTGTTTGAGATGTGCTACACAACACAACACATCACGGCACGGCACAACACATCACAACACATGGCAAAGCACAACGCAGGGCAGCACAACACATCAAGCCAACACAATGCATCAGGTTGTGTTAGTGCTGTACTAATGCCACGACATGGCACAGTACAGCACATCATGGCACAGTACAGGACAGCACACACAAAAAACACATTACAGTACAACGGTACAAAACATAAACACAACACAAAACATGAGGTCACAACATAAGACATCACAACTGTACTCTGCAGTCTTATGTGTTTAGTGATGTGCCAAGAAGAACATGACAACACCTCACAACACAGAACAAAAACACAATGCAGAACAGAAAAACAACAACAACACAGCTTGGCACAGTAAGACATATCACAACACAACACATCACAACATAATGCAACTGTGCTGTGCTGTGTTGGCGCTGCATTGTGTTGTGTCGTGAATGAGTTGTCTTGCCTTGTTGTTGTCCACAACATAGCACATCAGTTTAGATGTACTACACAACAAAACACAACACGGCAAAACACATTGTGACATTGCATTAGTAACAACACAACACAACACAACATGACATGACACAACACATCACAGCACAGTTGTGATGCATTATGATGTGACCTGGTGTGTTATGTTGTGCTATGTTGTACTGTGCCACGCTGTGTTAGGTGTTACGCAGGTACATCACAACCTGATGCGATGTGTTCTGTGATGTGCTACATTGTGTATTTTGGTCATGTTTGTGCTGTATTGTGATGTGTTGTGCTGTGCCGCGGTGCAGTGTTGTGGGTATCAAGAAGAACATGACAGCACAGTTGTGATGTGTTGTGTTTTGATGTCATGTGTTGTGTTGAGTTGTGCTATATATCGTTGTGTTGTACTGTGCCATGTTGTGTGCATCACAACCTGATGCATTGTGTTGGCTTGATGTATTCTGTGCTGCCCTACATTGTGTTTTGTGTGTCGTACCAGTAATTTTGTGCGTAAGTATGTAAGTAGTTTGTATGTAATATTTGCAGTAAAGTCACAGATACTATTATACTCTGATCTTAATGACTCCTGAGCTCCAGGTTCTCCTGTTGTTGGTCTGTGTCTGTGACTCCACCAACAGTGGACTGACACTGGACCTCTAGCTGATTGTGTGAAACCCTATGGAGAAAACCCACAAAAAAAAAGAAAAGAAAAGAAAAGGAGAAAAAGAAAACTCCACAAAGCAAGGACCAAATCTCAATCCTCTAACCTTACTCCTGTGAGAAATAATGCTCCATCTTAAAGGAATTGGAGCCCTGCCTCAATGCCAAAGTCGGCACACACAACTGGCCTAAATGTAAGGTCCCTTGAGTGATTAGATCATTTTGTGTAAATAGACTGAAAAAAAAAAAATTAAATAAATTTTTAATGCTTAAAGTGACAAACACCAAAACTTCATCTAAATCAGACAGGAAGGGTAACAGACATCTATCCATGGTAGCAAATTCAAACAGGGCCTAAAATTCTGCTTAGACATGAACCAAGTTTATGTATCGACTTTCATTTACCTATAGTGTCGCTTCTAACTTCCTTCACTGACACTTGCAGTCAGTTTGAATATCTTTATTGAAACCCGAGGCCTGATTTCTTGTTGTTCTCTGGTTCTTTGTTATTAACTGAACAGGTTCCAGTGTTCTAACAAGTGCAGCCAATTGATTTCAACTCTTCAGATTCTCCTCATTTTTTTTCTCATTTCCAGTTTAGTGTTCAGAGAAATAGCTAATGTTTTCAGTTATTTTGATCACAGAGAGTCAAAACAACTGTCAGTTACTATCTGAGGTTCATACACTGCTATTTAATACAGGATACATATATTCAAAAATAGATACATGGAGGGTGAAATCCTTTTGGGGAATATTATACAGATAAGTCCATTTTGTCTTCCATTTCCTCTCTACATTATAGCTTTTTCATGGGCCATTGAACCTCTGTAATAACCAACAGTGGAGGGTTCACAACTACTGAGATGACATGAAATTTTTGTTCAGACTTCTTTTGATCCTCGGGTGATGACTCCCAATGACTTTGGTGATCCACTGGCTTTTCCTCCAGTACTGCCATGAGGCTGATGTTTGTGGTTCCCAGTACTAAACTGGGAAGGTGAATGGGCTGAAAATGTGCCATCTAAAATCAATATACTCCTCATTCTAACAAATAATGTTTTCCATTGTGGAGGTGTACTCACATTAAAACCATGCTGTGAACAGCCACTATCACTAAAGCTGTGCTGGAACACTGCAAGTGTTTCTTCCACTTTACTTTACAGCAAACTGATTTGTTCATCTGAACCACTAATAAAGTGATGCTAACTCACTGATGAACACATTTCATTTTCTTACAACCTTTTCCTAGTTTAAAAGAAACAGCAGAAAGTTTGCTTTGCATTAGTAGTAACATAACAGCTGTGATGTGGCTGAAAATGATCAGTAAACAGTGAAATAAGGCTGATATCTGAAAGTCCAAACTGGAACAGAGGAGTGAAAGTAAACCCCAGATCACAGAGGTTCAGGTAGAAGCTGCAAAAGTCTTGAGAGCTGAAAACAGAGAGAATTAAGAATATAGCTTTCTCTCTAGTCTACAGCATAGACACACAGGAGTGTAGCGACTGCAGAGACAGCTAAAAGGAGGAGAATGTCATAGGTTGGCAATGGTCAACTCTGCTACCAAGCAGGACCAACACAGTGCAATTTGGCACAGCTACCCTGCTAACTCCTGTGAGGCTGTAATGGAAATGCATGCCATCACAGCTTATGTGCTAATGGAAAAAGCCCATAATATGCTACTTTTCAGGGCACCTCTGTAACAACCTTCTAAGCTTCTGAACATCTACCACAACATCCCTAATTCACTTTCCACTGGAAACATTGATGCCTCTGCCTCCACCTGATTTCCTGTCATCTCTCTACTGTTCATAATAAAGGCATAAAAAACCCAAATCACTTAAAGATACACTCACATTCCCATTTCCTCATTCAAGGCACTGGTGTTTGATCTAATTCTTCCTGCTGTCCATACTGGCTGCCAGGAGATCCCTTCTTTAAACTATTTCTGTGGAGATGATAGGCCACAAAATCCACAGTCCTATTTCTGTGCAAATAGTAATTCCACAATTCATCAGCATTGTTAAACTAAATCAAGTGTGTATCTTCAAATGTTTGTCTTTTAGTGCAGAATTTCCTCTCTGTGTTTCCATCTCTCCACCACAGCTTTGCAAGGAAACATTGGGTGTGAGAAACACAAAGAGGGGAATTTTGGACTAAAAATACCTGGAAGATAGAAACTTCTACTCAGACTGTTGAAGCCTCATGTTTGCTTCTGTTCAACTCTGAAGTCAACTTTTCCACAGGACAGGGACTGTGGATTTTATGCTCCATCATTTCCATTAGAATTTCTTTAGAAAGGATCTTGTTGCAGACAGTACAGACTTCCTAGAAATCCTTTCCTTTAACACAAACTACAGTGCATCACACTAAAACAAAGTTAAGAAGTTGAGCAACCATGAGAATATCTCACAATCATGATCAGCATAAAAAAAAAACCTCAATATTGTCCATGAATGATAAGCACAAATCAAACCGCTGCACTCAAAAAACTGATTCAAGCCGTTCTTTGATGTGCCACAATGAATTGTTGTTTGATTTGCTGAAATAAATCTATTAAAAACTTATGCATTTCCATTTAATTGAGATACCAGAACAGTTTCACCTTGACGCTCATGAACTAAAGACAAATACGTTTCATTTGAATTGGGATCACCGTTTACGCATGCGCGCGGTGCATGAGCGCCTCTTCCTCCCGGGCTTTGCACTTTGCATCGTTCGTCTGCGACCGCTACTGGCAGCGCCGCTTTGGGACAGTAACGTAGAGATCCACGCAAGCGGCTATCATTCCAGTCCTTGGTGAGTATTCGATTTTATTATATTTTAAAAGGCTTGCTGTGAAAACCTTTCACGGACGTTTCACTGAAAAGACGGTGAAGCGGGACGTTTTCACCACCAGCGAATTCGGACATTGCGGGCTAGCTAGCTAGGGTACACAAGGTTGAATAAAGTTTGAGTAAGTGTCTGTAGTTACTCTATTGTTATAACGACGGGTCTTTTACTGAATAACGTGTACACGAATACATGAACATGAATTATGAGCTCTTACAATTAATGAAGTCCCCCCACGTCCCCCTTTCCGTGCACTCCGCCAACAGACACACCCTTGGATTCAGTCGCGCTCACTTACACACACACACACACACACACACACACCACCACCACCATTGCGACAACTTTTGCACCCTCTCTCACCAAAGTATCAAGGTTGCTGTCTTTAGGTGTATCCATATACGCTTTTAACCGTCGTTAGCTGGTCGGAAAAAAGCTGCTCAGAGCAATAAACCAGTTTTTTTCCGACCTGCTAACGAGTGTATAGCATATACTTAAGCAGGTTAATTATCTTGAAATGGGACGTATAGGTACTGAAAATAAGCTGTTTGTCTGGGTCTGTTAGTTTTAGCCTGTTCGCCGTTTTGAATGCAATGTGGGTCATATATGTAATATACACAGTATACATAATATATGCTGCGTTACAAACATCATCCCAAGCTGCCTGGTGATGTGCTGAAATATCTGCCCTTAATGTCCACCTGAAATATTTCATCTTGATGCAATAAAAGATCTTTTCACCAGCTCTATACTTTTCTGGATTACACCATATGTAAACATCTACTGTATAATTTTAAAATACTCTCTTGTTCAAGAGAACGTTTTATTTATTGATACTTTAATAAATGCTGACAGATTTTTCCTTGTGTCCCCCTCCACTCAAAAATGATTCTATCCATTAAATGTCTACTCTTACATCCCATCTCTTGCGCTGATTAGGTCTGTCTTATCCTTTGCAGTTTCATCAACAGTACCAAGGTACTAGTGGCAACCTCTCTCAGTGATTGTAAGTAAAAGACTACCCACTTAATGCTAGCACATGTTGATTTGTATATGTATTGTCACATCAATTTGAATTGTGTTAATTGTCTTTACTCTCTTTTTGGGATAATGAATGTGGAGGTGCAAAAGAATGCAGTGTAGAACTAGCTAGCAGGTATTTGTTGCTACAGCATTTCAGGCAGATTCATGGGCATTTTAGGGGTAGTTAATGGCTTTCCATGTCCATATTGCATACACAGATTGCCCTTGTACATTTGATACATGGAATAAGCTATTAAATCACACATATAAAAAGTCATGCTAAACAGCCAACTCCAAAACCATTAGAAGCATCTACATTCCAGTGTCATGTCTGTTCTTGCAGAGAACTAGCAACAGAAAGAGATTTTTCAACACTTAAATGGACATCTTGAGGCATAATGAAACGGTTCCATGTGTGTTTTTAGGCTGTACATTTAAAACCAACATTTACAGTACATTTAACACACAAGAACAGGAAACACAGCCAACATTCATTAAAGGACTTTCAAGCAAATGTCATCAGTAAAAGCACTGATTTGCATCAGTTAGATAAATCTGCAGATGGGCTAACAGAGTCCATAGACACAGACCATGAATACGAAACACTAAGTTGCTATGATCCTGCAGAGTTACACTCGACAAGTGTTATTGAAGAGAAAATAGCATGTATTTTATTGAAGTTGGAAAATATTGTTCACGCCCAAAAGCTGTTATTGATGAGGTCCTCTCTGAACTTCACTATGTAATAAGTACAGAATCTTTGCCTTTGACAAAAGCTACAGTTTCTGAAGTATTTCAGAGCCATAATCTACAAGTTGAAGATTCAGTGGTTAATGAGCTTTCCGCTGTTATATGTAAATCTAACCCATTAGGCATAGCTATTGCAAAGGAGGCGGCCCTCTTGCTACTGCTTATAAACGTAAACAATACTATACTTCTCATTTTAGGGTTGTGGAGCCAGTTGAATACATACTAGATGCCCAAAGGAAAAGGACATTTCAGTACATATCTCTTCTAAAATCTTTGCAGCAGTTACTTTCTCATAAAGGTGTCCTTGATCATCTTGAAACTCCAAGAATTCAAAACCCGCTTTTGTCTTGCCTACAAGAGTACCCAAACATAAGAGACGGTGAGTACTTTAAACAAAATTCTTTTCTGTCTAGTGAAGGTTTTGAATAGCAGTTCATCTTTATGTTGATGATTTTGAGATTTGTAACCCTCTGGGGACATCTCAGTAAAAACACAAGCTCTGTGGTGTCTACTGGGTTTTGGGTAATTTGCCACCAGGTTCCCATTCAAAACTAAGCTCAATCTATTTAGCCGTTCTTTGCAAATCGGATGATGTCAAGGCCTATGGCTATAGTAGAGTGTTAGAGCCACTCTTGCAAGACTTGACATACTAGAACAGCACGGAGTCTTTATTCACAAGTTGGTCAGTTTGTTAAAGGTTCTGTGCAGTGTGTAATTGCTGATAATCTTGGTGCCCATGCAATAGGCAGTTTTGTTGAGAGAGTTTTCTGGCGGGTCAATATGTAGATTTTGTACAGGAGATAAATCAGAATTTCAGACCAAGGATGTGAAGTCTGGTGCTTTCCAACTTAGAACCAGAGATACCCATAATGTTCATGTCCTGTCTGCTCAGGAAAGTGCATCTGTTTGCTGTGGTGTCAAAAAACAGTGTGTTTTAACAGAGCACCTTTCCCATTTCCATGTAAGCACTGGCTATCCTCCTGATGTTGTGCATGACCTCTTTGAGGGTGTTGTTCCAGTCGAACTTGCACGCTGTATTAGTTATTTGATCTCCAAAAAATATTTCACTATTGATTTGCTAAACACACTGATTCAGACATTTCCATACAAATGGGGAGACAAAACCAATCCAGCCACACACCATACCACGCGCTATTTCACATCTAGCAACACTGTAGGTGGCAATGCACATGAAAATTGGTCATTGTTAAGATTTCTTCCCTTTGTGATTGGGCATTTTGTACCAGAAGATGAACCAGCATGGCTGGTGATTCTGGATCTTAAGGATATTGTTGAGTTGGTTGTGGCCCCTGTACACACAGATGAGACCATTGCATATCTTGAGGCTAAGATCTATGATCACAGACAGCGCTACCTGGAACTCTTTCCACATGTTAAGCTCCTACCTAAACACCACTATTTAGAGCATTATCCACAACTGATTCGTTGCTTTGGCCCTCTGGTGGCATTGTGGACAATGAGGTTTGAGGCTAAGCATAGCTTCTTCAAGCAGGTTGCTCGGCATACAAACTGCTTTAAAAATATACCTCGCTCGCTAGCTATTAAACATCAGTTTATGCTTGCCTATCACACACATGCCTCCACCATCAAGAATTCATTCTTGGAGGTCACAGATGTCTCAGTCATGCCTGTGGATGTCCTTAGTGAGGGAGTAAGATCTAAACTGCATCAGAAAACACCCAGATGTGACTGAGGTCCCAGATGGCAAAACATTTGTTTTACAGTGGTATATGTTACAGTAGGGGGATGCTTATTGTACATGGATCTGCAGATGGACTTCCAAAATTTAATGAGATAATTCAACTGTGCATTGTAAAGGAGAAGCTGTGTTTTCTAGTGAGAGAAGTTTGTGCGTGGTATAGGGAGCATTATGGTGGCTTTTGAACTGTCCACATCACCTATTAGAGAGGTTGCCCTAATTGAGCTTGGTGACTTGGACGCACCCATATCCCCTTGTGGAATACCTTGTAGGGGGTTTATGCATGGTAATGTTGAAAAGATTTGTCATCGTTAAAGGTTAGTGACATTGTGAATATGAACAGTGGAGCCCAACTGATCTATCAGTTTCCTGATATTAGCCTGATTACAGACATATTGGTATCAGTGTTGTACAATATGCTGATAAAAACATGTTTAAAAATTTCAGACTGTAAAGTATATTTTTAGGCTTGTAAAATATAATAGCCATTTGTCAACTGTAATTGAAGGATCATTCCAAAAACAAGTATCAGTCAGGCTCCACTAAAATAGTTTGGATTTTGGATATCTGGCTCTTGCAAAATCTAAAATATGTTAATTTGCAGTTAATATAAATTACTTTATTGTACTTTATTGTTTATATGTATTCTTCTCTGTTGTTTCAGATCAGGTTTGAGGTTCCACAATGGCAGATCCAGCTGTTCTTCGGGTCATCTTTGGTGATGGATCTGACTCGAAGAAACTTTGCACTTAGTTCCTGGAATTCCAGAAACAGTGGACTAACTGCATCATCAAGTAAAGACATGCTTTCAATTGCATGAGGACTTTTCATTTAGCAGTACTTGGATTCAGACTTTAATGAGTTCATGAATCTAACTTCAGTGTCTGAAATCCAAAATAAAGAGCACACTCAAAGTAATATACACACGCCTCTCACGCCCACCTGTGAGGCCCTACATCACTTTGTACCCAGTAGAACCATCTGATGAGGCTTCAAATACCACTAGCCCAAATGCTGACATCTTTTCTTTTTCGTCAGTAGCCTCATCTAGCAGCAATGATACGCTGTACACATCAACCCCACATTCATCCCCAGAATTTCAGCTCTCTGGATTGTCCTCCTGGCCCACAGTCTTTGTGGTCCCTAAATTCACCTATGAGGCTGAATTTGAGCTACAGCAAAAGAATACTGAATTTGAGACAAATGGAACCTACTTTAGCCCTGGCCCAAAGCTAAAAGGGATCATCCTTGATGGACTAGCTCAAGAAATGATGAAGTACACTAAATACCAAAAGACTATCAGTGTGAAGAGGTAGCAGCAGCTTTGACAAGGACCCATCCTTGTTTGGGGCAGCTCGGATCAAAGACAGGATTTTGGGATGGAAACAGTCTCTAAAGTACAAAATGCAAAATTATCGAACAAAACTACGGAGACTTCGGTCATCCTGAGATCCGTGTAAACTCCTTGAAACACAAACAAGAAGGTCAAGGCAAAGCTGCAGCAAATATCAAGAAGCCCAGAAAAGCTGAGGTTAACTATATTCCTCCTCTGCACCCAAAAAGGTGAAACTGCAGAGAGCTTGGAGAGCGAGAGAATTGCTATTTGTCAGAACTGAAAAAAAAGCGTGACAAGCGAAGTTGTGATTAAAGGCAAAGATGGAGAAAACCTTCTCCCACAGGCGCTCGAGGTTGTGGAGCAGAGACCTATGGTAGGAGACTTCAAAAGAGATGGCCTGCCCTGTTTGATTAGAGTGAAATAAGTTAATGTTTGTGTGTTATCAATTTTATTATTGTCCATAGGTGATTAATGGCTGTAGTATGTATTTTGCAATAATCCTGCATCCATTTATAAGCAATACTAATAATAAAAATATAATATTAAAAAAAAAACAACTAACATGACAACATGTTCTACAAATGAAAATTTTCAGGTGAATCGGAGTTCTTATGATCACCACTAAGCCACTGCAATCAAAGTTCCTATCACAGATGGACCACTTCTCAGACAAGTTGATGCTGATCTTCCAGAGCAAAGCCGCGGAGGGGCAAAAAGATCAAGCATCCTAGCAATGAAAGACTTCGGTTAGTATAAATGCAGCAAACAAACCTTCACTGTAAGTTTTTTTCTTGTGTGCAGCTGCTTATGTAAAGAAGTTTTCACAGCTTGGAAATATGGTGTTTCGATAACACTAGGACATTGGTGCTACATGATTAGAGAAAGGGGCAGTGGCATTTGCTCTTTCCCTAAAAGAGAGAAAAACTGCAACTACAAGAATGCACTGCAAACGCATCGTGCCAAAAGACAGCTCTCACATAAGTTGAGTGGTGATTGGTTTAGCCAAAAAAATGTGGAAATGTGACAGCCTTAGAATCAAAACTATGGTGGGTAGTGTGATCATGTGCATGTTCTACACACCTTGTGATGATAATAACCATCTGGTTTAAATATTCAATCTCTGTAAGAGGGGAGGCTTGAAGGAAGGTGGTCAATTTTTGAAAATCTTGCATGATCTTACTAATTTCTCAAATCCACCTACTGCAGTTATAATTTTACAGTTTATTGTCTGCTCTCTTTCACAATTTAATATATATATAATTGTTTTTTTTTCACATATATTGACAGCCCAAAACCCTTGATCTTCACACTTCTCTAATCCTGCACCACCGTCCACAGCCACGTCTTTTTTGTCACCCATATTTTAGTGCGAGGACATTAGCGTGAGGAGGTGCATCCTCTTGGCTGCTTCGTTGTCTATGTCAATGAAGACCCAGATGTGTTTTTTTCAAGGAATATTTGGTAAGTTTATTTTATTATTTCTCAAGTTGTATAATTGTTACCCATATATATTGCTAATGTAAACATGCAAAATAAAAAATATTTTATATATTTTTCTGCATTTACTAAGAAATCTGGCCCCTCTGTTTTTACTTGTCAGGACATTACTGCAACCTAGTGACATGTAGTAGTCACTGTAGACACTGTAAATTATCATGTAAAAATAAAGATACACACGGAGACACCTACATTTTTAAAGTAGGGATAGATTTGGTTTCTCTCTAGAGTTTTGCTAAATATTCTGCAGTTTCTGTGGTCGATTCAAAAGGAATCACTGCAGTTGCACAGCTTACAACCGAATAGAACTGAATGTTAGCCATTAAGCTGCTAACATGTTACCATTCGCTCTCATGCACTGCTTTAGCCTTAGCTCTGGCAGCTCTAGTTTCCAGGCATTGCAGTAGCTGAAACCGATTGGGTTCAGTCCACTATTATCTATGTTGTGTGCCTCAGATTCTGGAGCTGAAAAACTCCTCTTCTGTGCAGCAGTCTGTAGAATAAGTGGCCATAGAGTATGTCACCCTCCATTTCTCTTTTATCTTTCATTGACTAACTCCTTTGTTACACTCCAACCTGGAATCTCCAGGAAACAACAGTGATGTGTGCATGAGAAGATTCTGCAAAAACCTTACACACCATGAACACTATCCATTCTGCAGATATCTTAAATCACGTGTTACAGGCTTCAACCACCTTAGAACTGGCACCTGTTTTTTGAGCTGCTGTTCTCAACTTCTATATGTACTAACATTTATATTTTGTATATATGGTTTTCTGTCTGTTGTTTAGCATTTTAATTACATTTGATTTCTGTGTTTGTGTTCAGCCTTCTGCAGCTGAGATTCAGAGAAGGACATTGCTACCACAGTCATGGGGATTTCATAATCCGAAGAGATGGACATGAGGAGCCAGAGGACGTGGGAGTTGTGATTGAGGGCATTAAAGTCCTCAACAACCTTGGCAGTGTCATCATGGGGTTCATCATGCTGTTTGGGCTCATTTATGCCCTTGATCTTGCCTTTCCTGAAAACCTCAAGTACACCTTCGAAGTTTTTTCAGAAGATCATTATGAACTTGGATGGACTGAAGCTGAATGCAAAGATACAGCAGCTGAAAATCAAGCTGTTTTCATAAAGGACAACAGTGAACATGTGTCCACACAGCCAGTGACAGTCATCATGGGTGTTTTTCTTGTTCTTGAAGTGTGTTACCATAGATAGGCTGTGACTAGATTCAAAGACTTTACAAAGACAGCATTTTGTCTCAGGTTCTACCATATAGTATGTTGCATATGTTTTGTTTCATTGTTTGTTGTTTTGTGTTTGTAGGCATTACATGGTAATTACATGCATTACATGGTAATTACATTAATGGTAAAACCGAAGTTTTCTTATTTAGTCTTAACTGGTCATACCTTGCCTTATCTTTGTTGCCTAAACATAGCACGCAGCCTTTAAAGGCAGTTTTCCTCTATATTCATGAGTAAGTCATGATGTTGAGTTAATACAGATCACTGTTTGATGAGTTCCATGTTCAATATATGGCCATGTTATTATTGTATGGATGTACATATACATATGTATATGTATTTTGGTGAGTTTTTATTCATTTAAAATAAAATACATCAATCAGATTTTATGTTACATGTCAGAAATGGGGACAAATTAAGGAATTAAATAATTTAACCTTTAATTTTATTTTATACTAACTGTATTAGTTTGAGTTGAAGAAATGTAAATCAGTTCAGGCCAATTAATGTAATATTTTATTTTGCTGTATTTGATAAAGATGAGGGCTCGATCAACTCAATTCAGTCATGTTACAAGGAGGCACTTAGTTTGAGTTGGGGCTGCATAAATTTAATGGATGGAAATCCAATGAGTTATTTTTTTCAGTGTGGGCTTATGGGTATGATTACTTGTCGTCCCAATTTCACAAACATATCATTTGGACAAATGATATTACATTAAAACATTAAAACATTAACTTCTAAACTAGACACTGACATGAACTACTAACATGTACTGACTTTCTGAAACCTTGGAGGTGATCTGGACTTTTCCTGTAGTTTCCTCTTGTCCTTGTAACAGTAGCTCCTCCCTTCCTTGTCAATAATTGTGCAGAAATATCTGAGTGGTTCTTTCTTCCTAAATCATGAGCAAGTCCTGTCCAGTCCAACTGTTTCTGCTCCTGTTTAACACGTTTCGAACTTAGCTCTGGCTGTGTGTCCACTTTTGCAGCCTGTGACATCAGGCTGTAGAATGTTGATACATCAAAGGCATCAAAGGTAGACAAATACACACACATAAACATATACATAGACATAGATGTTGTGTCAGGACCCGGGTAGGGTAGAGTGGACACAGGCTTAGAGTCAGAGTTTGGGATAATCAAAAATGATTTAATCAGTCCGGTTCGATACGTCGCAAGCTGTCCAATAAGGCAGAGAGGTACAATAGGGAGAAGGCAAACTCAAAATCCAAAATCCAGGCATATTCAAACACTGAGTAACAAAAAGCACAACAAAAGCGAAACGCTGGAAAGCTTGGTAGGAACACAAGTAACACCACTAACGATCTGGCGGGGAGTGCAGGGAGGATTTGGAGACTAAATACGTCGCCAGGGGCGGGGGAGACAATTACACACAGGTGAAACATATTAAAGGAAGGAGGAATAATCAGGAGGTAGGAGGGACACCTACGAGAGAGGGAGGTCAAGACACCCAGAAGCGAGAGGAAGAACCTGTGACAACAGGAAACTCAAACATTACAAAATAAAACAGGAACCACTAAATAAACAGTAAAGGCATGCCCTGGCTGTAGCAGGGGTGAAACCTGACATGTTGCTTTATTATTATTAGAGTTACCTCATATAAAAATGTAGAGTGTTTTTGCCGTACCAGGGCTGAAGTGAAATCAGAATTTCCTCAATGTCAAACTCAGCACATGTACCAAACGATTTTCAGCAAGGTTTAACTTCGACACTACATCAATTCCATGACACTCCACGCCATCCAACATGAGCAGAGATGGAAGTATCAAAGGCATCAAAGGACAAACACACACACACATACACTCCACGCATTGATTGATGTCTTTGTGAGGACACTTGCTGACATAATGCTATCCCCATCCCTTACCTAACTCTTACAAAAACCCAATTCTAACCTTCAAACCAAGTCTTAATCCCTCAAACAGCAACATGAGAACACAGATGGAAACACTGCAGAGCTGCTTTGGATGGTTTTAACAGGTAGAGATCATCCAGATAATGGAATGACCTGATACCTTCATCTGTATCCATAAACACAGAGGAAATCTCCCAAACACAAACTTAACCACAATGTGATTCTGGTAACAAACACACTTGCATGTAAACTCTCACCAGCATAAAAATAAGTCATTGTTTTAGGATCTGAAGAAGAAGATCCAGGATGAAGGAGATCAGGAGACAGGAGCCCCTGAACAGAAGAGAGAAAATAAAAGAAATACAATTAAACACAAACTTTAATGAGCAACAGATGAAGAATCACCTTAAAAGTCATTGTAGTAAACAACAAAGAAAGTTTTGTTTCTGGAGCCAGACTGAGAAAATACCAGTAACTGAAAATAATGATGAAATAATGTTGCAGGAAAAAAACGCTTTCCTCCTTCCATCCAGCCTGGTTATTTTACAGCTTCTACTCCCAGAACATGATGATATAGTGTCAGCTTTGAATCTTTCACCATCAGCTTCCTACTTGATTCAGGTGACAGGTGTAACTGTTATCTCAGTGTGATGCAGAGAAGAGACCAACATACAGCAGGACTCTGTGGATTTAAGGTCTAACAGCACAAGATAAGTTGAACGAGATCTAAAAGAAACATGAGTCAAAATGATTCTCTCATGGCAACTGATCTGTTGCAGAAACAACAAATAAAACTGTCTGTGGCATTGGAGAGATAGTGAATATCACTCCTCACTTTCAATAAAGAGGTGAAGACAGAAAAATAATGTCTACTGCAAAGTCACAGGAAAACCAGAGTGTGAGGAAGAGCATATTACTGTATTGATCAAAACAAAGATCTGATGGACAAAAAACTCTTCTCAAAGTTGGAATGTAGGTGGTGCAAAGCACAGAGAGCAGAGAGATAGAAGAAGAACCCTCTGAAAAAAAGTATGTGCTTTCTCCTCCTCTGGCTCTAGGCGCTCAGCAGACTGTAGCAATGGGGAGAATGTGCATGTGGTAGAGAACAGTGTGTGTTTGTGTGGAAGCTACATGAGAAACTCCACAACTACTAACGTTACTATAGGGCCCATTACATTACCGGCAGCTGTCTGTTCTATGATAAAAACTATTTTAAAATTATTAAAGTGAAGATGCTGTAGGCTGTTTACTGTTTTTAACCGGTTTAAGCACTTGAAACAAGGTTGCTGATAATATTGATAGGGAAATAGTCAGTGATAATAGTAAGAAGTGTGTGTGTGTGTGTGTGTGTGTGTGTGTGTGTGAGAGGTAAAATTCCTTCTTAGTTTTATTGAAGGGAAGCACGTTAAGGGGATGGTTAGAGAATGGTGTGTGTGTGTGTATAGGCCACGTGAGAAGCTGTTGAACCACGACAGCAAAGCACCGTCTGAGAGAAAACTGTAAGACAATAATAATGGCTGTTTAACTACCAAGATATTTTTACTTTTACCTTTTTCTGTGTTGATTGATCCCAAGCAGCAGAAAATGACATATTATTAGATGAAGTGTGTCCTAAAGCTGCCTATGATAGTTTCTGTGGTAGTTTCTGTGATAGTTTCTGTGATTGTTTCTTTTATTGATAGTTTCTGTGATAGTTTCTTGTAGAGAAGAGCAGGATGTTTGCTGTTCAAGACTTAAGACATAATGTAACTGCATCATAAAGCCTACATAGACACATGGTGTTCAGGGATCAATAGTCTCTCTATTGCTATTGTACTATTTCTTCAGCTATAATAACATTAATCATTAGAAATGTATCCTAGTTTTTGAATGACAGGGTCCCTGCTATCACATATTATTAAAATATAACATTTACATAATAAAATCAACTACAGGTTTTTACACATGCTGCAATAAATTAAGCATGATGAGTTGAAGCGTATGTCAGCATGTGGCCCCACTTTTTAACTCTCTCTCTTTTTTTCAAACCCTCATTGCAGATGGACAGAGTCTTCAGTGAAGTCTCTGCAATTTATCGAAACTCAAGAAAAGCCGTCTCACTGGAAACTGCAGCTGAACAACTCTGCTGTTTACATAACTGGTGCTGCTCAGTTAGGACTACTAACTGATTTAAAGTCACATTTCTGTACCAAATTTTATATAACTTTGTTTTCATTAATTTATAAAACTTTCGATTAACTTTATAAGAGATGCTGCTGACCTGGGAACTCCCTGCATTTTTGTTAGAATTTTAAATCAAAAGATGTCTGTTGTCTAAGATTAAAAAAACAAAAACAAAAACATTTAACGTGTTGCAAATCTGAAAAGCTGTTTAATAAACATATGCTTAAGGTGTGTATAAATGAAGTGTTTGTAATGATAATCAAAATTTTGACACGTAATATTTTTTCACTTTTACTGCAAATGAATATACTTAAGCCTCCTTAGAAAAAACTAATAATGGGTATCGGCCTTGACAAAACATATCGGTCTATCTCTAGTACTGAGTAAAGCTTTGATCTTTTGAATCTGATTTCAAAATGTCATCTCTATATTGTTTTCAAACCTCTCTTTGCACTCCACCCACAGAGGGATGGCTGAGATATGTTCAGATAAACGAAGTGAACCATGAAGCCGTGCTGGGTTAAACATCATCACTGGCTGACAGATGAAGACCAGGGTAAGAAAGCTGAGGAGCAGAAGGAACAAATTCACAAAGTGTGATATTAAAGAGAAGTCAACAATGAAATCTGCTCGTCACCTGAGCTTTTTTTCCACTAACTGCCTCTAGAAGGTGCCAAAGCTCCTGAAGTGCTGATTAGGAAATGCTTCCATATTATCTCAGGAATAATATGATGGAAACTTGAAATGATTGTGATGATTGTTTACTGTATAATAAGTCCATGTAAGAGCTCCTTATTTATTGTTATTATTTACTAGAGGAAGTCAGGCTGCTTCCTGAACAGGAACAACTGACCACAAATGTACTCAGTGGTTTCACTGTGTTAGTGTAATAACTAAGATTTCATGTTTGTATCTTAAACTCCAGTGCCAGCCAATGGAGACAGGCCATCATGGAGGAATACAACAATACTGAATACATATGAAAACTGCAGGATCTGTGCATGAGGATGGCGAGGATATTTTTAAACTCTTTTTGGACTTTTGTTGAAGCTCTGTATAGCACCTTTTGGTTCTTGAGGACTCTTGGGACTTTTTGTTAGTAATTTCCTCATCACATATCATCATCATCATCATTATCTGCCGCTTATCAAAGGGGCCGGTAACAAGCGGGCAGCAGTCTAAGCAGGGACGCCCAGACTTCCCTCTCCCTGGACACTTCCTCCAACTCTTCCAGGGGAACCCCGAGGCTCTCAGAGCCAGCCGAGAGACATAGTCCTCCAGCGTGTCCTAGGTCTTCCCGGGCCTCCTCCCGGTGAGACATGCACAGAACACCTCCTAGGGAAGGCGCCCAGGAGGCATCCTGAATAGATGCCCGAGCCACCTCAACTGGCCCCTTCTCATGTGATGGAGCAGCGGCCGCACTCCAAGCTCCTCCTGGATGGACGGCAAGGCTCCTCACCCTATCTCTAAGGAGCGCCCAGCCACCCTACCTTGAGGAGAAGCTCATCTCGGCAACAGCCGGGATCTTGTCCAGCACGGGTGCCAGAAGCCCAAACCTCATGTCCATAGGTGAGAGTAAGGCAGTAGATCGACCAGTACAAATTGAGGAAACTTAGCCTTTCGGCTCAGCTCCTTCTTCACCCTGACGGACGGTACATCGACGCATGACTGGAGAAGCTGATTCATCACTTCTTCACACTTTCGTACCAAACCACTTTGATACATGCACTGGAGTCTTGGTTTGACGGAGACCAACAGAGACAAAAACATCATCCGCAAAAAAAGCAGGGATGAAATCCTGTAGAATACAAACAGGACTCCCTGAAACCCCTGGCTGCACCAAGAAATCCTGTCCATATAAAATTTACTGAACAGAACTTGATGACAGCAGGGCAGCCCTGCTGAGTCCAACATGCACTGGGGGTGGTCCCTGACTTACTGCAGCAATACTGAACCAAGCTCCTGCTCGATGCATTACAGAGACCACAACAGCCCTTAGCAGAGGGCCCCGGACTCCATACTCCCCAAGAGCACCCTCCACAGGACCTTCACAGGGCACCGCAGTCGAGCAGCTTTCTCCAGATCCACAAAACACATGTGTGGACACAGAATTGGTGAACTCCATGAACCCTCGAGCACCCTAACCAGGTGTTCTCCTGGATCCGAGGTTTACGACTATCTCTGGCCCAGACCCTCTCAGCACCCTGGCATAGATTTTCCCAGGGAGGCTGAGAAGTGTGATCCCCTATAGTTGGAGCACACTCTCCGTCCCCTTCTTGAATAGAGCTCTCTGCCTCCACTATGAATAGTGTTGGTAGAGTACTGCTTCCTCTCTGAGGCGCCGGACGGTTTGCCAGAATCTCCTTGAGGCCGACCGATAGTCCTCCTCCATGGCCTCACCGAACCTCTCCCAGATCCGAGTTTTGCCTCTACAACCGCCTGGCTGCGGCCCTCTTGGCCTGTCGGTACCTGTCAGCTGCCTCGGGAGCCCCACAAGCCAACCAGGCCCGATAAGACTCCTTCTTCAGCTTGACGGCATCCCTTACTTCTGATGTCCACAACCGGTTCGGGGATTACCGCCACGACAGGCACCAGAGACCTTATGACCACAGCTCGGATGGTCGCATCAACAATAGATGCAGAGAACATGTTCCTCAGACTCAATGTCCCCAGCCTCTCTCAGTGTCAGGTTGAAGCTTTCACACTGCTGCTCGGCCCATAGGCCGAAACAACGGTGAGAGACCTCCCCTCGACCCGAAGGCGCAGGGAGGCGACCTTCTCATTCACCGGGGAAAACTCCAACACATGGCAGCTGAGCTGGGGAGCTATAAGCAAGCCCACACCAGCCCACCGCCTCTCACCGCGGGCAACTCCAGAGTAGAAGAGAGTCCAGCCTCTCTCAAGGAGTTGGGTTCCAGAGCCCAGACGTGCGTGGAGGTGAGCCCGACTATTTCTGGTCGGTACCTCTCAACCTCCCACACAAGCTCAGGCTCCTTCCCCCCCAGTGAGGTGACATTCCATGTCCCAAGAGCCGGTTTCTGTGCCCTGAGATCGGGTCGCCGAGGCCCTTGCCTTCGACCCCCGCCCGATTCACATTGCACCAGCTCCCTACGATTCCTCCTGCAGGTGGTGGGTCCACGGGAGGACTGCCACACGTCGTTCTTTCGGGCTCTGCCCGGCCGGGCCCCATAGTGAGAGGTCCGGCCACCAGGTGCTCGCATGCGTGCCTCAACCCCAGGCCTGGCTTCAGGGTGAGGCCCCGGGTGCGCCATACTGGGTGACGTAACTGACCTTGCTTTAGTTATAGTCATAGGAGGCTTCTGAACCGCTCTTGGTCTGACCCGTCCCCCAGGACCTGTTTGCCTTGGGAAACCCTACCGGGACAACATAGCTCCTAGGATCATTCGGGTACTCAAACCCCTCCACCACGGTAAGGTGGCGGTTCTAGGAGGTTGTCTCCTTGTCAGTGTGTCCTAGTGTTCCGCGAGTGTTTTGTCCAAGTCTGTTCCTGCTGTGTTCTTGCTGTATGGTTTTACCTGCTCTTTCTCATCCTGGAATCCTGTGTTCCCGTGCTTTGTTTCCCTACTGTCTTTGTCACCTCTGGATTGTCCTCTTTCCCTTTGGATTCACTTTCATCTGTTCACCCCCAAGTAAGGACTTCAGTTTGGGGAAGTTTTGGACTTAGACTTCTGAAGTTTTTCTCCTTCTTTGAAGGATAGTTGGTTTTGTTTCCTGGCATGAACTTTGATCCAGTGATTGTAAGTTTAATAAGAGGACTTTTAACTTGTTGTCTGTCCATCTTGGGGTTTCTACCTGTGCCCTCCCTTAGTGTTCTTGGCCACAGCACTGTGTAACAGGTCCCTGTGAGCTGCACCTCATCTCACTTCCCAGCCTCTGCTCAAGCTGAGGATCTGATTTATTATTATTTTATGCACATTGCAGAGAGAGAGAATGAAACAATATTTTGATCCCCTGTATGTCTGACGTGGAGAAACTGACAATAAAAAAAGCTTTAAATCCTCTAATCCTTTGTTTTGTTTATTTATTGTTGCTTCTCAGTCTTTCGTGTTGACTGAACAGGAGTCTTCTGCCCTCCACTGGTCACTGTCAGTAACTACAACTCTGCACACAGCACTGACAATGACAGTGAATCGAGGCTCAAACTCTTCAGAGTAGTCAGGAGCTTTCTAATTCTGTGAACCTCTGAAAGACAGTTTGACAAGTTTCTATCTTCGTTTTTCTCAGATCTTTCAGATAAACTGTGGCAGCATTTTAGTTTGAACTGAATCAGCTCAGTTGTCCCAAGATTCAGAGAAAGACAAAATACTGATGTTCACGATGATGCTTTTAATGTGAAAGGACAAGATCATGATTAGAATCTTAAAAAAGTAAAAGTCAACAACATTTTTCACCTGTAATAATTGTAGCTTCCATCTTTAAAGGACTGGAAGAGGAAGAAGTTTACAAGGAATCATTTAGAAGACTTTAACAAATAAACTGCTTTAATACATGAATCTGAAAAGATGTGTGTGAGTGAAAGAGACAGACATGTACAAACTGAACTATCTGTTCAACAGTGAGAGAGTTTCTCTAACAGGAGGAGACTCTCTCTGCTACACTCTACACAGAGACACTGAGGAACCAAACCACCAGAACCCAAACCCAGGATACAGAGGTTCAGTGAATGTGGTGTTGAAGGTGTAGAGGTGGATCAGTGAGTCAGAGGAGACTCTGTAGAAGGACAGAGAGCCAGCAGGACAGTCCACATACACTGCTACTCTGTCAGAGACAGAGGAAGATGATGAAGACGAAGAGGAGGAGGAAGAGACAGGTGTTATTCTGTTATTGTGCCAAATAAAGTAACCATCATCAGAGCAGATCAGACTCCAGGACTGATCGCTCTCTCCAAACAAACAGTTTTCTCTGTCTCCTTTCCTTCTGATTCCTCTGTAGCTCACTGATATATAAACAATTCCTCTCCACTCGGCCTCCCAGTAACAGCAACCAGTCAGACCATTACTACACAGCAGCTGAGGACACTGGTCAAATCTGTCTGGATGATCAGGATATGACTGATCCTCCTCCACATGTGTCACCTTCCTGTTGTTATCAGACAGTTTGATCTTTCTGTTTACTGTGTTTGTGTCGATGGTGAGTTCACAGAAATCTGATGGAGAGAAGAAGACACAACACAGCTGCAGTTATTGATCTATCACCTGATCATTGATTGACACCTTGAAGATGGTTGAATGTGAGCTGCTTTGTTTTCAGGAATCAAATGAAAACCACACTTACACTTCCTCAGACCTGGTCTCAAGCATTGGACTCCACCAGGCTCCACCCTGAAAGGAGGAGGGGGGTCAGACCAGCACGTTCTCTTTCAGCATGCAAACATGGACATTACATGGCTCTCATACACAGATGCTTTGATTATTCTGTTCATTCAGCAAAGAGACAAAAGACCTAGAGTCCTTATCTTGGAATTATACGGAGCAGGGAGGTGACATGGAGGAAAGATCTCATCATTTGTCTTCTCCATTTGATATCACTTTTGGTGTCAGACACAACAAAAGATCTCAGAATGACAAGATCAGGATCTCAGAGAGGTTCAGCTGATTATTGATCATGGATATTTTAGAAGACAGAGACATGATCAGAGACCTGATTTCATTTCCTCCTTGGACTGAGACACTGGCAGATGAATGTCTCTGAGCAGTGTAGATGCTCTTATTATTGTTGGGATGTTATTATTAGTGTGTCAGCACTGAACAGGTATCTAAAGTCTTTGGGGTTGTTGTGGTGAAAGCACTCTGAGTGCTCAAAGTGGCTCTGTTGGTTCAGGAGCAGTTCAACCAGCTGCAGCTCAAATGTTTCTGCGTTGGCTTTGTGCTGATGCAGCATGAAATCCAGTCTGAGAAAGTACTGCTCAGGTCACAGAAAACAGCTGACCACACCTGATTTAATGATTGTCACATATTTTCTCTTAAATATAACACAGTGAGTCATGATGAGATACTGAAGTCAGAATTAGAGAAAACCCCTCTTTGTGTTGTTGTTGAATTCAAAGCACGTCTGCAGAGATCTGTCATCAGCTGTGACACACTAAATGTTTCCAGCTCTTCCTCCTCTATCACACACTGTCTGTGGCTGCAGCAGGCCTCTCCATACCTGAGGGTGTCCAGTCTCCAGTGTAGATCCTTCAGTCCAGCAGACAGCAGCTTCACTCCTGAGTGTCCTGGATGATTGTAGCTCAGGTCCAGCTCTCTCAGATGGGAGGGGTTGGAGCTCAGAGCTGAGGCCAGAGAAGCACAGCCTTCCTCTGTGATCAGACATCCTGACAGCCTGCAGACACACACAGCATCACACAGATCCCCACCAGGCTCCTCAAGGAAAGTGGATATGATAAATTCCTCCTTACTAACAGGCTATGTACCACAGTCCTGTAAAGTAGCTGTAATCAAACCACATCTTAAAAAGCCTACTCTTGATGCAGGTGTTTTTTAGCCAACAGATCTATATCTAACCTTCCCTTTCTCTCTAAGATTCTTGAGAAAGCAGTTGCTAATCTGCTGTGTGACTTTCTACACAACAATAATTTGAGGATTTTCAGTCAGGATTCAGAGTGAATCATAGCACAGAGACAGCATTAGTTAAAGTTACAAATGACCTACTAAGTGCATCAGACAAAGGACTAGTCTCTGTTATTGTCTTGTTAGATCTCAGTGCTGCATTTGATACCACTGACCATCATACATCCTACTACAGAGACTGGAACATTTGATTGTCATCAAAGTAGCCGCACTAAGCTGGCTTAGGTCTTACCTATCAGACTGATTTCCAGTTTGTACACATCAACATCGTCCTCCATATACACTAGAGGTGTGTAAAAAAAATCGATATTTAGATTTATATCGATACATTTTAAAACAGACCCTAGTCCCATCGATATCTCCTCTCCTTTTTGCGAAGTCAAGCCAGCCGCTCCAACATTTCAAGCTCCCGTGTTACAGACTTTACAGTAAATAGACTGATGTGGTTGAGAAAGTCAGCGCTTGGATGCTACAGCGTGGACCAACTTCCGGTTTTCAAAATAAAAATGTGGGTTATTGAAAGGCAATGAAGAGATGTGTCAGTGTGATCCTGTACTGGTTTTAATCATTATGTCACATGACCTAGTGGCTATTGAAAAAAATTGATTGTATATATCAAAAATTGATGATCAGGAGTGTTAAAAAGTAATAAAAAGAGGTGTATCTCAACCAGGCAGTGTATTACTGTGGTACTGCACTGATTTTGAGTCATTAGGTCACATGACATGGAAGCTACTGAACTTGAGAAGTATGCACTGAATGTTCAATAAATGAATGTAGCTGGAATATGTTAAGTGTCAAAATTATTTAAAACCGTTTGGCAATTCAGTGATAAATGAGCCTGCCTTTTATTATGTAAGGAACCTGGGAGTTACTTTCAATCAAGACTTCATCTCCTTCAAATCCCACATCAAAGAAACGTCAAGGGCTGCCTTTTATCACCTTCGTAATATTACAAAAATCAGGCACATCCTGTCTCGTAATGATGCAGAAAAACTAGTCAATGTGTTTGTTACTTCTAGGCTGGACTATTGCAATTTCTTATTATCAGGCTGCCCCAACAAGTCTCTAAAGACTCTCCAGCTGATTCAAAATGCTGCAGCAAGCGTACTGACAGGAACCAGGAAACAAGATCATATTACTCCTGTATTGGCTTCTCTGCACTGGCTCCCTGTAAAATCCAGAATAGAATTTATTATTATTATTCTAATAGAACTCTGTGCTGTCAGAATGCAGGTCTACTAGTGGTTCCTAGAGCCTCCAGACGTACAATAGGTGGCAGATCCTTCCGTTATCAGGCTCCTCTACTGTGGAACCATTTACCAGTTTGGGTCCAGGAGGCAGACACCCTCTCAGTGTTTAAGAGGAGGTCAAAAACCTTCCTCTTTGACAAGGCATATAGTTGGTTCTAGCTCAGGTTTTTCTTGAACCATCTACTAGTTAAACTGCTATAGGGTTAGACTGCCGGGGGACTTCCCATCATGCACTGAGCTCCTCTCTCTCTCTCTCTCTCTCTCTCGCTCTCTGTACTCATTCATATCCCATTAATACATGTTACTAACTCAACTTCTTCCCTTTCCTGTAGTTTTGTTCTTTCTCTCCTCTCTTCTCTTCTGCTGTCGCTCTCTGCAGGTTCATCTGCCCTTTGAGCTGTAGAGTCTGGATCTGCTGTGGGGCATCTAATTCTACTCTCATTAATTATTATTATTCCAATTATTAGTCTCACCATCATTAGTTCTTCTGTTGTTGTTTTTGTGTGTTGGTATTAGTCCTATTACTAATCATGCTATTGTC